>JAMKCH010003818.1:0-41887 GCA_023653785.1 Ophioderma brevispina
TTACTCTCTGTACCACGGATGTTGAGATAATGGGGATACCGTTCCTTTGTCTTTGCTGCTCCATTTCTTTGGAATCGACTTCCAGACTTCATTAAATCAGCTTCCTCATTGAACTCTTTTAAATCCATGCTTAAGACATTCATCATGAGTTCTGACTCTAATCATTTTGATTTTTGATTACTTTTGTTACATATGTGTACTTGAATTCATTGTAAAAATGAGGGCTTTGTCATTCTAACCTGCACTGTTCACCTTTTGTTCTTGTCATGTCCAGTGCTGGTGATCATGACAAACCTATCATTTCTTTCATTTTGGTTTATTATTTGTAAATATGTTTGTTCGTAATCTGCTGGGTTTTTTTGGTTTGCATTGATGTGTCGCTGCGCCATGAGCATCTTTTTGATGGATACTGGCGCACAATAAGTTTTCATTATTATTATTATTATTGCATGAATGAATGAAGGAAAGAATGAATGAAGGAATAAATCCCAACTTCCCTTTATTATTATGAATAAATAAAAATAAGAAAGGAAGGAGGGAAGAAGGGAAGGAAAAGAGTAGGGGGAAGGGAAAGAGGGAAGGGGCAGGGACAGGGGGACCAGAGAGCCCGGGAGACTCAGGAGGCCCAGGGGGAAGGGGCCAAGTGGGCAAGGGGCCACGGGCAGGGGGCCCCAGGAGGACCCATGGGGCAGGGGACCAGGAGCAGGGGGCCCAAGGGGCACATGAGACTGTGGCATAATTTTTCGATAATATGTTAAGATTTTTACTTGTTTTGGTGGACAAAAATTCAAATCGGCCATGACGTTATTATACTAATTAGCATAATTAAGCAATTTGGTGGTGCTATTCAAAATGTGTTTTGCCCCTTAAATCGTACTGGAGTAACTTTTTTAAATTGTTATTTCAGCAATGTAAATGTATTTATATTCTCCTATTATGAGCCAAGTTTTATGGAAAAAGTCCTTCGGGAAAGTGGTTTTTCGGCGGGGGAATTGGGTGCGCGTTGCAAAAATCGGTTTTTGGACCGCCATTTTGAATTGGTACAACCGATTTTCATTTTTTTCCTGTTATGTGGTCGTGTTGATGTACCCCATCAATGACCAGAGTTTTTGTCAAAAATTCCACCGGCAAAGTGGTTTTCGGGGGGGGGGGAGGTCCCCCTTATACACAAATGGGAGTGTACAAGAACTTATACACTTAAGTGTTAACCTTTATGGTCATCAACCATTGAAACACAAAGCAGGCCAAAAACACCGGGAACCATCCAAAAACCTTCCGTGAAACTTCCAAAGTGTCCACTTTTGTTTAAAAAAATTATTATTTTGACCCTCTTATTTTGACCATTTTGGACAGAAATTGCCAATTTGGGTTCCAGGCAAAGCTCATCAACTTTTAAAACACGAAGCAGGCCAAAAACACCGGGAACCATCCAAAAACCTTCCGAGAAACTTCCAAAGTGTCCACTTTTGTTTAAAAAAATCATTATTTTGACCATTCCGGACAGAAATGGCCAATTTGGGTTGTTGCCCAGAGATGTGGTTGTGGGGCACAGAGCGCGGCGTCAGTTCTGGCTCAAGCCTAACGTCATGCACCTGTCCGAATTATAACCATACAGGTTTTGTGTTGCGCTTAATGTGATCCCTAACTCCCAGTTACCATGAAGCCAGTTACATCAGCAGATTGCCCAGCCGGCAATAAGGCATAAAAAAAATTGTTGTTTGGCGTAACTTGCCGACTCAAAAGTTTTTATGCATTAGCACAAATTCTGCCCGACCGGACCCACTATTTTCATCACAATTAAAAATATTTTTTTTTACCAACACAAAAACGAAAAAAATAACAAAAACAAGACAACACAAAGCAACTACAAACAAGTAAAATAAAGATATTGCTATGTCATTGAAAAAAAGCTTTAAATAGTCGCATCTGGTACATTTTAGCGTAAAACATTGAGAAGATCAAAAAAAAAAAAATCTGACAGACCCTGATATTTTTTCTCCGTTACACAAACAAACATATTTTGCGCCTAACAGGCATTTTTTGCATCCGGTGTTTGTAATCTTCTGAGAGGTTCTTACTCAGATGGCATGCCTCAGTATAAACTTATTCTCTGACAGGGTCTGAAATTTGCAACCAAGTACGAGTACCATTTTGGATTCTCATAAAGGCAATTTTTGTCCTGGAAACCTTGCACATGATCATCCTAATTTCCATTGGTTGGAAATCTCCTTCCTCAGAGATTTCGAATATAGTTTGTGATTAATTATAACAAAAACATTGAAAAGATATGAGAACAACACTATTAACAATCATAATTGTGAAAGATTCGGTTTGTATTTTCGATTGTCTTCAGAGAAAAATATTGGCTCAGTTTGGTTTAAAAAGTTGCTGAAATTCATGAAACCATTCTAATTCTTTAACCGACATTAGCAATAACCTTCAGTACGCGTCAAAAAGCCACACCCTGAAATGTTGTAGATTTTTGTAGCCCACAGTAACTTGTATCTTTAAAAAGAATGAGCTAGCTTGTGGGTTACGTAATAAAAATATCGAGGATTTTTCTCCATTCCAGAACTAACTATAATAACTCCTGTGCTACATTTCAATACCGTTGCTCCTTGTGGGATGTTCACACAAATCTGGCCCTCAGGATGTTTCTGCACTGGCAAAATTCATGTTGTTAATGACTGGAACAAATTTGACCTTGGTAACAAAAAACTCTCTTTAATGTACACAAGAAAATCAATTCTTGAACTTTGATGGAAATTATAAGTTTCCCCTAACAACGTTGGTCATGCATACAGACCTTGGAAGTAAGAGGAGACAGCGAGGGCTACAAGATGGGAAGAAGAAACGCCCGTGACTAAGAAAACTCAACCAAATTGACAATAAAGTTAAATTGTGTATGCTGAACGCGCAATCTATCCGAAAAAAAACAACTGAGTTCGTTGTATGTGCACTCAGATAACAAACTATGATGCTGTTGCCATAACGGAAACTTGGTTAAATCCTGAAAAGGATTCTACTGTTATTGGATGACATTTGCGCCAACTGGCTCACACTACTTCATAAAGCTCGCAATAGGCCAAGAAGAAAGGAGGGGGTGTTGCTTTAGTCTACAAATCGGGCTTATCTGTGCAATTGTCTAATCAAAGAAGAAAGAAAGTTTCAATCCTTTGAATCGCTGAACTTGAAATATCTAGCAAACAATACCATATATGTGATTATTGTTTACCGTCCACAAAGAACGGGGTTTCCTTACTCTCATTTTTTAGGTGAGTTTAGTGAACTTGTTGATTCCTACGTTCTTGTGGTATCACACAGTCTTCTCATATGGGAGGCTTCAATATCATGTTGACATTCAGACGAACGTGATGTATTCAATTTATTGAGTTACTAGAATCATCTGGTCTTAAACAAGATAACTAAACCAACACAAAAAACTAGTGGACATAATTTGGATTTGTTAATCACCTCGCTATTGATGCCCCTATTGTGTCAAAGTTCTATTAAAGCTGGCTTGTTGTTCGTCCATGGACCGTATGAGTGCACTGGTTAAAATTCAAAGACCTAAAGCATCTAAGAAGAGGAACAACCAGGCATTAAGAAATATAAATGTATGTTGCCTTACTTTCTGTACGACATGATAAATTGGATCTATTTGTGCCACTGTCCTGAGCATCTCTGAAAATGTTCAAAATTACAATGAAAGTCTTTCTTCACTCTTGGACTTGCCCGCACATCTAAGACTCGGACAGTCACGTTAAAGACCCAAACAACCCGGGTCCACTCATGGAAATACATGATGACAAAACATGAGCGGCGAAACTAGCGTGGAAATGGCGCATGTCAGGTTTAGAGATTGACAAAAAAATTATCATAAACAACGCAACTATGTGAATGCACTCTTATTAAATCCAAGCAGAACTACTTTTCTAATTAGTTAGTAACTGTTGCTGTGATCAGAAGAAAATTTTCATGTATGACATGATCAATAAGCTTCTTCCACCGCAATAAGGCGTCACACTACCAACAATGTGACTTCCAAGCAGGAGCTCGCCAAACAAAATTCGGTTGTTCTTCAAAAGATAAATCCAGGCAATTTCGTGATACTTTTTCCAACACATCATGTTGTATCATAGCCGTAGATTTCATATTTTTCCAATAGCGACACAAAGCTTTGTCATTTCGATATTGTCCTGAGGATGAAATTTTAAAAAGATAAACAATTCCCTACTAAGAGCTGGGAATTGGATCCACGTCCTACTGATTTGTTAAAAGACTGTGCCAATACACGTGTGCCAACTATTACCGGATATCAATCAGTCACTTGCTTCGGGCATTTTCCATCATCATTTAAATCTGCAATTGTCCGACCACTTCTCAAGAAACCAAGTCTTGATCACGACATCGAAAAATTACAGACCTGTTTCTAATTTGTCTTTTTATCCATGAGCTCCTGGAACGCGTAGTCTGACCCAGAATACGCTCTTTTGTCAACGTAACCAATTACTCCGACGGATTTCAATCTGCCTATCGGTGCAAACCAAGCATTGACAAAGCTTGGCTTAAGTTCAGAATGACATTCTGCACAGCCCAGGGATCAGGTAGAGTTGCTGGCATCCTTGGTCTCCTTGATCTGTTGCTGCTTTGATACTGGGATCACTGTGTTTTAATGACTCGTCGGGAAAACAACTGGGTTTTGATGGAACTGTCCTTCAATGGTTTATGTCGTATTAATCAAGCAGATCAACAAAGTGTTAAAATTTCTGACAAAATTTTCCAGCCCATCACAGCTTGAATTCGGTTTTTTGATACCACAAGGAAGTGTACGCGGTCCTGGATTTTTTCAATATATACCAGCATTTTGGTGTGAAATCATCAAAAAATATAACCTCCAATACCACTTTATATGCTGATGAATCCAGATATATATTTCATTTAATCCCACTCAAGGTTGAAGCTGGAATCTGCTCTGCAAAAAACTGGAATTTATGTATTTATGAAATGCGCCGCGGGATGTATACTAACTTCTCAAGTTAAATGAGGCAAGACAGCAGACTTCATCATTCTTGGCTCTTAAAATCAACGTGCAAAACTTGCCAATCCTCATTTCCAAATTTAGGAAGCGCACAGATTCGTCTATCAGACAAAGTTCGCAAACCTTGGCATATCTTTGATGCAGACATGACTTTAAAAGACCTATTTCATAACCATAACCAAGTCGTCTTCTTTTCATATAAGAAACAGTGGACTTATCGGAAATATCTCAATACTAATGCACTGAAACCTAGTGCCGGCATTTGTTACTTCGCGTCTGGATGGGGAAATTCTCTTCTCTTGGACTTCCAGACACTCCGATCAACCGACGTCTTCTCGCTTACAAAATATAGCTGCTCGGTTGTTACCCGAACAAAACCAAGGGAGCATATTTCACCTGTTCTAAAGGGGAACTACACTGGTTACCTATTTATCACAGGATTGTCCTTAAAACACTTGTTTATGTTCTATCGCGCAAACCAAATTGATGTGCTCATTCTACATCTCAGATCTTGCTTCGGGCCATATAAACCAACTCGTGATTTACGATCTACAAACAGGTGTCTACTCTTTTGTACCACGGATGTGAGATCATGGGGATGATGACCGTTCTTTTGTCTTTGCCTGACTCATTTCTTGGAATCGATTCCCAGGACTTTATTAAATCATGTCTTCACCGCATGAAGTCTTGTAAATCCATTGCTTAAGACATTCAGCATGGTTCGACTCTAATCATTTTGGATTTTGAATTACTTTTGTTACAATATGTGTACTAATTCATGGTAAGAATGAGGCTTTGTCATTCTAACTGCACTGTTCACCTTTATTTTTGTTCTGTCATGTTCAGTGTGGTGATCATGACAAAACCTATTCATTTTATTGTGGTGATTTTTTTTTTTTGAATTTGTTGTTCTTAGTCTGATGCTATGTTAGGTTTGAATTAGGTGCGCTGCGCCAGAGCATCTGTTGATGGATAACGGCGCCACAATAAGTTTCATGTTATTATTATTTTATTATTATATAAGTCTGAGAAGAAAGGACACTGTGGCTTTTTTAGCCCTTGGCCATATTCAATTTATCTACATGGCAATTATAATAATAGGTCCAGTACCGACTTTTTTCACTGTACTTTGTAGGTTACAAGTACATCAGTCTTATCAGATAGCAATTTTTAAGATATCTCTTTACGTCTGCCAGCTACAAAAAACCAGGTGTCATTTTGTGGGCTACAGTATATAACTAACATGAAATGCTATATTTTGTGCTTTATTATGGCTTGCAGTAATGCCTATAAAAACTGAAATAGGGTAGGGTTAAACAATGTTTGGTAAAATAATTTGTGAAAATGTTCACCCTCCACCGCCTTTTCCTATGTACCCCCAACTCATGGACCATGACCCTAGGTGTTGAGATCAGGTTAGTTAAATGAGTGCAGGCTTCACTAGGTCGAGCGCGAGCTATTTACTGTATCAGGCTGAGGGTAACTTGTAAGTGTTACAGGATTAGGTTAGGCTGAAACCTGCGCTAGGAGTGGGCGGCCAATATTTAACAGTTCAAAAAATCTGAACAGATCGATGCGACAAATTGTCTGACGTTTTGTGGTTTCCGCTCCTTTTCTTCAATTTATTACAAGGAATTGCAGTTTTTGGAAACAGCAAACATCTTCACTAGCCCGGGTCAACCGAAAGGACTTTTGTCTTCCTTGATCCGTAACGATATACATTTAAATCGGCCGATACCGATCCGAGCTTTGTTGAGCGTTTATATTGTAATAAATATCAGTATCAAAAAACGTTTAAAAATTGGCTTTCTTACCGACATTTGAGAGAAACCAAAAAACATTCAGCACAGCAGCAGTCTTTTTATGTTGAAATTTGATCGGTGTTTGATTTCTTTTATCAATCTAGAATTAGTATTTTTTTTTATAAATGCAACAAGAAGAAAATATCCTAATTGCATAATACTCAAATCAGAATGTCAAAGACATTGGAAACTGTTATTTTGTTCAGATAACCCCCATTACAGCTACAAAAGAAAAGAAATAGCAAATAGTTTAAAAAAATTACAGGTACCTTATAAACTTCTTGTAGTTTTATAAGTTCTTTGAATCAACCATATAATTTCCCATGGTTAGGGCAATGGGAAACTATAGGGTTGATCCAAGGAAATTATTAAAACTACAAAAAAAGTATATGGTCTTAATTTTTTTAACAAGCATTTGGCTTTCTTCTTTTGTTTTGTAGCTTTATGGGGGTTAGGGTTATTCTTAACAAAAATTAACATTTCACATTGAGTAGGATGCAATTAGGTTATTTTCTTTCTTGTTGAATAATTTATTAAAAATACGAATTTCTCAGATTGGATTAACACCTACTATGTACACAAAGCAGCATTTATAATACCTGCCAAATGTTTTGATCGATGATCTCGATCACTTGAGAACTGTAAGTGTTAAACACAAACCAAAACATAAATTTCAGCATATAAAGAGACTGCTGCTGACATTTTGGTTTCTCTCAAATATCGGTAATAAGAAAGCCCTCTTTTTGCCGATCCGTATTTTACCGATATGGTATATAGGGCCCGAACGATCCGGAAACAATTTTTTTTTTTTTTTTAAAACTTAAAAGTGAAATTAACCTTAATCTTCACCCAATTTGGGGGGGCAGCGCTACAGTGTGCTTGTTTATGATATGTATTCAAAGATATGAAACTAACAAACTCTCGAAGCTAGTGTCTGAACGAAAGCACTTTTATCCTTGAATTTTAACTTGAAATGAATTTAAGAATCATTAGTACTAAAGTCATTGGCTTCACGCAAATATTAATTAGATATTAGGTAGTTTTGGGGTCATACGGATTATATCTAGTCGAGGATCTAGTTATCGGGGCGAGGGCGCAGCCCAAGCCCAGATACAGAATCCGAGACTAGATATAATCCGTGCCTCAAAACTCGCCTAATAACGATTTTATCATAACCAAGCAGAACAAAATAAGCACAACCATATATGGCCTGAAGAATATTTAAGGGGGTTCACAAAACAAACCAAAAATACTTTACGACTATAGGCATATTGTTTTAATGAGTGCAAGGGTGACGAATTTTCAGCGACAAGAATCTTTGAAAATAAACAGCCCTAAAAAAATCATCTTTTTTGATAAATTACATAGTTATTGATCTTTTTAAAACTAAGTCTTCTGGGTATGTGGAGAGAGCTTATCGCTGAAATCTTGTTGCCCATGGTTAACCATTGCTAAAAATCGCCAAATTAGAGCAGTGACTTATGTCAAAAATGAACGCCAAATTTCGTAGTTGTTATAATGGATCTGGTCACGTATGCGCAGTCTAAACTGACATGATAGGACGTGAGACGCGCTCCAAGGGGGGGGTGATACGGATATCTGTCATAAATTGATCAGGGCGATTATCCAATGAAAAATCGAGGGAACTACATGATGGTATGATAATTGCAAGTATGCATCATTGCTTAAATGTAAAATGTTTTAGATGTGAAATATGACACCGGATGAGAAATGAGAAATGGGGGGCGGGGGCAGAGCACTACCAAATACATCATACCGTATTGTTCCTAATAAACGCCCTGGGGGCGGTGCAATTTTTTCAAAGTAGGGGCGTTTATTACCGTTAATAATGGAAGTTACAATCCCCACAAAATCAACCGTAAACCGTTTATAAAAGGGTGGTCAGTGTGCGCGCTGGGGATTTCCACCCAGGGCTATTATAATACACAACGTGGGGTCCAAGTTTTTGATTGCCGTGAAGCAGAAAGCATTGATGACAACAGCGATTATGATGGATTACGACAGTCCTGACCATTAAATCATGTGATTGGGTAAGCTTAACTCATTTTCTTGAATTGTTTAAATCCAAAAATCGTAAGGAGGGGGCGTTTTTATGGCGGGGGCGTTTATTAGGGCGGGGGCGTTTATTAGGGCGGTGGGCGTTTATTAGGAACACATACACGGTAACAACTTAAAGGCTGAACTGTCGCCAGGAAAAAACCAAGAAAAAATGGGACGGTGGGCTTGCATAACTGAGATCACTGTAAATAACTAGTGCAGTCAGCAGTGGTCATCGCACTTCGCATTCACTGATATAGTCCTAAAAGATTCCTAACATTCAAGATTCAAGATTCAATTTATTCAGCATAATATCTACGTGACGAAATGTATAATACGTAATGACAGTATATTATCATAATACATAAAGTACCAATTGTAAACTGTACTAAATGAACAGTGAGGGTACATCTAGACCATTGTAAGGACACAAACCCCGATAGGGCTTCTAACCCGGGGGTAACTCGACCCAAAATTAGGGTACGGGGTGTGCGTCCACCGGGAAAAAAATCGACCCAGTTTATAGTGACCAAATTATCAAAAATATGACCCATTTATATAGTTGGTTATCCGAAATTTTTGACCCGAGTAATATAGATGACTTTCGAAATTTCGCACCATTTTCATAGGTACTCTTAGCAAATCGGCCCATTTTCAATAGTAAACATTTTTACTTAATGAGACAATCGAACCATTTCATTTCATTGTATTTTAGCGAAAGCGGGAAAAATCTACCCATTTTCAATAGTACAATGCGACCAAAAATGAAAAATGGATCCTTTAGATAGTAGCAATGAGCCTAAAACGTCCCGATCTTTATAGTAGCCTGGTGGAAAACGCCCATTGTTATATAAGGCGTGAAAATGCGACCCATATCGGCGGCACAATGTACCTACCCTTTTCCACTGAGACCCCCCCGGGGGCTTATAGTTTTATTTTGCTGGCCCTATACGTGTTAAAATATATCAACGCTCATATTGTCAATATTACATAATGACACAAGTACGGGATGATATAAAATATAGGAAATTTACAAACAGATTTTTGTCAATTATTATACGTTGGGTAAAATTTGACCATTCTTGGCAATGACACAAGCTATCCGTATCATTTTGAACAAATGTAATACCAAGTACGTGGTAACACAGACGTCAATTGAATCTTGAAAATTAACTATTTCCCACTTCACAGTTCCCAGTGGACTCGCCTACTTTGGAATTGATGTGAGCATAGGGCCCGGTCCGGTCTATAAAGCGGCGGTCCAGTCCAATATCCGGCCCCATGAAAAAGCTAGCGATCTGGGCGGGTTTGTCCTTAAATATCAGGTCAGGTCGGGGCGGGACGGATGCAACGGGGTAGGACTGGGTATACGTGGTCGGGTTGAAAAAAATCTTGTCCCGCAGCCTGTAGTTCTGGTACGCAGAACCAGAGGTCACATTCTCTTTAACACTACTCTTTAATTACTTCTACTCTGGTTCGGTACTGGTAACTAGAGGAGCAGTGCACAAATAAGAATCTGCTACGTCCCAAGGTAACTCATGGTCAACTAGTGGCCTTGTGATGTTACACAGGTGGACAGGCCAAGAGTGGATTAAAAGATTGGAAATTTGCAAGGCTAAGCACACATTGGGGATTACTGGAGCATTAATTGATCCATATAAATCTTGTCTAATTATCCATTGTTTCAATAATGAAAGGCAGTCAAGCAGGGCATGTGTGAAACACTAGGTTTCTTTCATTTGTGGTGACATGCATTAGGGTACACAACGGTTTAGTGGTTTCTTGTATTTTAAATTTCATTTTCCTGAAGATTGACTATATGCCTTTAGTTTTTTAATAAAAAAGCAATGAATTGCAATTCAACATTGGCCAATGATGTGAGGGATACTAAGGAAAATAACATCCATCAATGAGGTCAATGATGGCAGCAGTTGTTTACTTACTACAGTAACACAAAGTTGATGGTGCTTAAAGGTCATTTTCGTGATTCCAGCACTTCTGTTTTTTCATTCTTCAAGATATCCTTTAGAAAAGCTTATTCACCTTTTTACTGATCCCGACTTTGCGGTTTTGGTGTTTTATGACAAATGCTCGTTCCCCCACGTGTTCCCCATAGGACACTGTGCTATAAATTTCTGTCCGTTTCGACAGAAAATACAAATTGTGAAATTTCTTACACACACGATCGATTTTGCATTCAGAGATTGGCACGACATGGATTAACGAATGTGACGGTTTTCAATGATAAGAAATCTCAACTGTTTGAGGAAGTCGGGGGGACGAGGCTGTGTCACTGAAATGCCCCTTTAATATGCCCATATATACTACCCGTCGCAAGGGAGCGTACGATTTTTTTTATGACTCACTTCCCCGTCGCTTTATTGGAAAGCACTGCCGATAATCTACTCGATAAGTCGCTAGCATAACCAAGCGACTAAAAAGTCTTGACGCAAGCCAGTTGACTTGAATTCAACTCAATCGCTCATATGCTCCGAGCGACTTTGAAGACGCTTGAAGCGATTGAAAAACGCTCCAAGCTGTTTTTTCGCTAATCGATTTTACTTTAACAGTCGCACGCTGCGACGGCCAAGTATATATGCAAATAGTTCAATGTACCTCTGCTCCTCTATGTAGGGTTCCAGAACCAGAGATCATAGAAAGATTAAAAAGTGTTAAAAATAGAAGATACTGAGGACCTCGGTTCGGTTACCGAACTACTCTCAGAATCGATACGCGCCCCATCACGGAGAAGTCCTTACTACCTGATAGCTCTGTCCAGCTCGAAGTATGAAGTAGCGATGAGGGCGTACACAATCATGACAATACATTGTACCGCATATCACCGACTTTCAAGTTTTAACTTACATCGTGCGCGTAGCCGTAGGCAAGCACATGACAAGCCTTGTCAAGTCCACTCAACAGACACACACACTGCCTCTGAAAATGCGCCACTGTGAAACACGTACATTTGTTACTTAAAAATATACGTAGACAAGACAAAGGTTTGGGTACAAGTGTAAATGTATTTTCTGTCATCCCTGTGGCCCGGTCCGGCCCTGTGCATGTGTGGCAAGGCAGGCGTGCCAGTGGACTCCGCAACTTGATCTTATTTTTTAGTCTGGACTCCTCAGTCTCAGACTCTCTCGGTGGGGGACAAGGGACAGACTGAGTGAGTCTTCATCATCACTTAACTAAATTGGTATTCTAATTAGAGTGAATGACAAAATATCACGACATCACGGCCGATAAACTATAACATATTACCTAGCTACCCTGGCATAGCTTAGAAAAAGTACGGAAACGGCCCCATAAGCAACGAAAATAAACACAGATTACTGCCCGCGCTCTCCGTGTTCAGTACCGGCAGCCCATCCTATCCCACCTATGATTGGAGTAGCCTAAACGCATAACAAAATGGTCAGACAATCAATATATCGGAAACACGGCTCTGATTAATTTTTTTGGTTGCTTTTCATGCGCAGCCCGTAAAGTATGAGATTTTGACTACCACTGATGCTCCGGACATAAGTTGTTGGCAACCGGTTATCATGGCGTAAGCTATTCATTAATGGAGTTCTGATCACAATAGCAGTAAACGATTTGTTTCCAAAAATGTTATCAAGAATTAGAATTTCAAATTTGGCACGCCAATCCTCCCTGATCTTACAGGTGCAGTTTTGTGGTGAAGGCCCTTTACCTCCGGTCCCTCAACTCAACAAAAAAGTGGTAACCATTGTGAGTTCTAATTCGAGGAGGAAAAGGGGGATATTTTTTGATGCCCACTCATATACTCAAGATTAATGTCATCTGATTGGGTTTATATAAAAGTGGAGTGCATAAATTCCAATAGCTTCAAGAAATTGAACCAAAATGAAAACTATGCCCTGGGAGAGCGGATCTCATTCATGAACTAGGCCCGGGACACCTCTTCCCAGTGTTAAAGACTGCCCCGTACGCTATACATCCGAATTATGAGTGTACATATTAAGCTGCGGGTGTAAGAGATGAATACAGCGCAAACTCGACGGGTTAACATTTCTGTGTGTGGATTGAAGCAGACGATCGCTTTAGGGAATTTTTGTTTAACATTTTACCACCAGTGCTGTGGTACAGAAGACGGGTACAAACAACACCGAACAAAGGCAACGAAATGGCTGAAACACAGCCACCGCTTTGAGTTTGTAGATGACGAAGGTCTTAAAAGAATCATAGATGCAGCTGATAGTGCTTATAATACCCAACGGCAGTAAAAGTACACCGTGAGATATTCGAGGATTATTTGCAGCGGTGGCGACCAATCTGCAGGCCGTGAAAGGTTTTGCCGAATTCGGAAGTTCGATGACTTGGATAGGGAAATTCATGTCTAACGCATCTTGCCGACAGAAAAAATGGCAACTTTGTATAGCAAAAAGTCGATGATGGCGATCCGTTTGGCCTCCAACGTCACTTCCTCAAAACAAGGGAAGTTGAATCATAGTTGTCTATGAAGATTTTTGCCTAATTCGTCACGAGTTTCAATGTTTCTCACAGCAACCCTGGAAACAGCAAAGGTAATAAGGCTTAGTAAGTGTTGAAAGCACAAAATTCCCATATCGCCAGAAGAGTGGCCTAATTCAAGAGTCACTGATTTGAATGATCCACAAGGTTACAGGCCAAGGTGTTCATGGATATAACGCTGTACTTTTGCAATCGTGGCAGGTAAGAGAACTTACGAGACATGATGATGCGGACCTTTTTAATAAATCGTTGACATTGGAATGTGAAGAAGTGGAACTTTTTGGAATTTAACTTGTTTGTTACTGTTCGCGTTTTGCTGTTTATAATTTTGGATGGTTTAATTGGAACACTTATAAGTTGGATCCTGGAGAACTATCGGTAAGTTACACAAAATTGTTTGTTACTTAAACATGGCCTACACACAATTAGGCCTATGTAAAGAATCTTGGCCTTAGAATGTTCTTTTAACCCAACAATCAGATGACAAGACTCGATTATTCGTATCATACAACAAAATTGACTGATTTTTATTCGGAACATGGTTGAATATAGGCCCTCGGTGATCTCGTAAAACATAACTATGCCCCTCGGCTTACGTCTCGGGCATAGTATGGTTTCGAGATCACCTTGGGCCTATAGTTTTCAACCATGCCCCCCTCATAGCAAAGTCAATATTTGTATCTGTAATCAATGGACCGCGGAACGCAAATCAACGGAAAAAGGGGGTGGTAGGTATTCTGAGCATTCGTCTCCGCGAAATTTAAAAAAAAGGGGAATTTCACAGGAATGGTCGTGGTCGATCTACAAGTTTTACAGGAACATTTGTTATCATGTGCATTTTCATTCAGGTATAATCATATACATTGTATTGTAATTAACCCAATTAAAGGACAGGATCATCTGGGAGTACAGCCGGCACAAAGTAATATTCTACTGTATGTTTTGTTTGTAAAAATGTTTAAATATAAAGATGTCATTGAAAAGGGGTGTCTGAAAAATCGTGTCATTGAAAACCTTGAAATAGGGGGTTTGGTATTTTTAACCCTGATTTTGTCATCGATTTTGCAAAAAAGAGGGTAATATATCAATGAAAAATCATTGGAAAGGGGGGTTTTGAAAAAATGAAGAAACTCTCATGGTTACCACTTTCTATGTTGAGGGGAGGGACCGGGCCTGTCCCATGATCAAGATGAAAAACTTTTAGGGTAGGCGTTTTCATATAAGAGTCCCATTGATGCAAATGAGGTAGTACAATAATTCCGTTATGCGCTGTAGACGTGTGCACATAGTGTTGACGGAATGAATATGGCAATACCTCATTTGCATCCATGCGACTCTATATGATTAAACGGTTCTACCAACTTAGGGAGTATTATAGTCAGGTGGAAGAGCTTGGAAGTATGGCACCAACACCTCGACAGTGGTGGAAATGGAATTGGAGTACAGACTTTTCTATCGATATATTTTCGTTTATTATAACTTACCCAATAATTTTTAGGGTGTGATAATTTGGTTTCAGTGGCATTTTTGAAAATCCACTATGGGCAGATACCACTGTTTAAATCATTAACTCTCTTAAAGAGATACTGGCACTTTGAAAAATAGTGCGCCCCCACTCAAGATTTTTCAAAAATCGATATTTTTGCATGGTTGTAAGCTTTATATACCAAAAGCCCTCAACTGATTAATCAGTTCCGTAGGGTAAAAGAACGATTTTGTAATTTAACGTCGCCGGCGAGTTAAATTCAGCAGACGAAGAACGAAAAAAAAAATGGTGTTTACAACAAGAACACGCACGCCGTATGCATGTTTCCCACGCTCAGCACTGTTTGATTCGTTGTGTTTTGGTAGTTTGTATAACCATGATAACTTTTGGTTGTAATATCGTGAGTAACTGCGGGAGGCCCGCGCTTCGCGCGGGCTCCCGCTAGCTAGGTGAACGGGGAGGCGATTCACTGGAAATGGAAGCGATCATGGAGAAGCGATAACTGATACTACGGCGACACCAATCTCCGTAAATAAAATAATAGGCCAACTCAAATTCCTTAAGTTCCCGTCATCATTCTGTAGCTCATGCTAGTTACCATTTTTAAGGAAAACGTCGGATATTTTAATCCCGTAGATCACAACTATTCCGTATACATTTTAATCATCTTCTCAAAACTACTCCAGTGTCATATCGTAGTTTCAGTCATACCAGAATCAAAGCGAAATAACATGATGCGTTATTGATCATTTTACCCAGTTGTAGAGTTTCAATTTCTAAAATAATAAAATTTTTTTTATTTTTAAAAACATTTGGGATATCATTTTAATCTCAAAAGAACTCACCCCCTGTGCTAACCCATATATCTGTTATAGGCACAATTTTTTTCTTACAATACCTCAAAATCCATATAAATTTCCGTCAACCTGCAGTTTATGACCTCCTCTGGCTTCTCCTCCAGTTTCTTTTTTTTCTCTGATCATAACATTTCCCCTACTTAACTATGCATTTTAAAGCTTCGCCCTCAACTATCGCTCCAATCTCTCTCTCTCTCTCTCTCTTCTGCACGTTCTGTAGACTATATCTCTCCCTTCTCTCTCTCTACTCTGTATAGGCCTATATTAGGCCTAAAGATTCCCTCTCTACTTTTCGCTCTCATTCGTCACCCAAAAACCCTTACAAATTACAGTGTTATACCTCTGCTCTCGCTTTCCTTTCTTTTATTTCTCTCTGCTTTTGCCGGTTGTTTTATATTCTTCTATTTTTTTCTTTCCTTTTCTCTCATATGGATCCCCCTCCATCTCTCTCTATTTCTTCTATAGCCCTACTTCTGGCCATATCTTTTTCTTGTTTTTCTCCTCTTATCTAATTTTTCTGTATGATAATCTCTCCCCCTCTCTCGGTTATAGGCCTATCTCAAAATTTTTCCCCTATACAAATTGGAAGTTTTCTATATTATCTTCCATCTCTCTCCTCTCGCCCACCTCTTGCCCCTCCCATTTATTCACTATTCATTCATTCTCTTCTATCACACACCACTTTCAACATTTAACACCTAGAACAAATTAGGCTACAGGTTTTCGGTCTCATGCGGTTTAGAGACGCTAGAAAAAATAGCGCACATTTCTCTCACAATGTGCGAAAGTAAATTACCATCTTCGCGCTAGATCGGAAAGTTTTCTTGAGATTTAGCTATCTCTAACTCCTCTCTCTCTCTATTTACCCTATCTACTCTCCCTCTCTTCTCTACTCTTCATATATAGCTCTCTCTTCCCAACCCCCCCAAACACTTTCTAGCCGGCCTCTCTCGCTATATAATCATTGTTCTTCCAGTGGGGATGAGTAGCACAGGCGTACAGACAATCACGCGAATCATTCGCGCAGCGCGCGCCGTGACATGCACGAAGATGCGTTCACCGTCGCGGTCATGTGCGATGTGTGCGATCACCATGGAGTAACCAATGCATAAACATACCGGTCATTGGCAAATAAGCAAGTGTTTAATAAATTACGCACGGCGCGCTATGAAAGCAAAGTCATCATTGGGCGAGGACTGGCGGTGCTACGCTGGAAAAAGGAGGGAACCTTTAATAAAATCCCATCCGATTGCCGCTACCCATGCAAGTTGCGTTTTAAAATATAGATACGAGTCCAAAATATTCATGTAAATATACCAACATTTGTGATTAAAAGTTTGGAAAAATTTAAAGGTGCTGCAACGAGAGATTTTGAGGAACCGAAATATTGTGCATAATCGTAATTCATATAGCATGAGACACGCAATAGATTTCTTACCTTGTCTCTTTGCTACAGAAATTGTTTTTAAAAGAGGGAAAAAAGGTAATTTTGATTTGATTAATGTCAATATAAAAAACCTTAGGCTGAATTTCGTATGTGCTCCCGATAACCAAATTAGGAATTTAACATTTTTGTACCAAAGAAACTTTCTCGTACAATCCTTTCAGAGTGGGATATTTGTGATGGAAAGCCTTTACCTAAGGACAAAAATCGGCACTTTCATTTTTTTAGGGACACTGAATGTGGAAAGCTCTCGTTGCACCTTTAAAAGTTGGCCTACAAATTACCGGATGTCTTTATCCTCATATTCCGTCCCTATCTGGTTGGGGGTATGTTTTATTTTTATGTGTCGTAAAATATATCGGCTGTTCTTCCAAGGCCTAGACTATCATCTGAGAGCAAATTGAAGAAAGAAGAGAAATTTCATATTTTTTGAAAATGTGCCAGTGCCGCTTCAAGTATTCTGGAGAGAGAGAGAGAGGGAGAGAGAGAAAAATTGTGGCTCAACTCTGAAATTTTTAAGCATATAAAAGTGTTAGCGATGTGATTTGATACTATATGGCCAGAAAATCCAATATGTTGCCCAAAACATCAAAATATGCGGCTGAAACCATTCAAGTGATCTTACTCTTCAGTAGACCTATTTATTTAGTACAGAAACATCCACAAACACCTAAAAATAGTCTGTAAGTGTTCGTGGAACACCATTCTCATACTTATGCAAGTGTAGAGCTGATTCAACGGTCATATCTACGCCTTATTGCTTTATACTTATAAAACCTATGTATTTTGTTCACTAAAACCTTTACGACATTCTTGTGATAGGTAGCATCCTCAAACTTTAAGATGGCAAGCCCATTATAGCCAACAAAAACCGTAAAGAGATTTAAAATTCTATCTATATAGTATATTGTGTTGTATCACCCAATTATTATTATAAAGGTCTAAAAGTTTAATATATAAGATAAGTATTGACCAGTAAACCATCCTTATCCGGCATTTTTTTCGTTAACATACAAAAATGTTATAATGGTAGCCATATACCTGCCTTTTTAACTCTTTAAAAACCTATACATTATAATATATCTGCATTATTTATATATAGTTATAGCATCCCCCCAAAAAATCAAGTGTAAAGTGTAAATAAAAAAGTAGGAGAGATATGTCTTTGAGCAGTACAAAATAATATCTGGTATTTTACGGCAGCCAAGATTGTAGGGTGACAAATGAAGACTTAGCTATTGAATTGATAACCCGGGCACTCCAAATAGTGCTCAAAAGTATGATGTTCGAAATGACATGTAAAGAAGGTTCGTTCGATGGAAAATACATGGTTTTGATAATGAATGTAACAAAATGATGAAAGCAAGAAATTGTCACTTTTACGTACAAATTAGAAGATCCAATAGTAATCTCGATCGAATAGATACAAGCATTGTAGAACATGTACAATCCTTTGTAAAAAGAAAAAAAGTTCAATACAAAAGTAAGTTACAAAAGAAACTTGAAAATTAATGTGAACTCCGATCCGAAGGAATCTGGTAACGGTGAGATATATCCACAGATCTCTAAATAGTGTGTTGACTCACGCACCCATAAATATGGATGTTGGTATCAACATTTTAAGTCAGTTTTTAATCAAAACTGATAATGATATGGAGAATTCGGAGAATGACACATCGAGGGTTTCAAGTATTGGCGATGGGGATCGTGATATTAATGATGTTACTGATTTAGACCTAAATTTCCCTATAAGTATGGTGAAATCACATAATGCTATTAAATCAATGAAAGTTAAAAAGGCTCCTGGCTTAGATGGGTGATCTGATTGAATTTTTAAGACCACGTTCCGGAACAATGTTCGTACTCTTATCCATTCGCTATTTAATCATTTATTGATAATGGTATATTCATCACATTCGAGCAAAAGAATAATTGTCCCTATCCATAAGAAAGGTTCGGTTGAAAATCCTGGTTTACAGGCCTATTACCCTTTTGGATGCGTTTGGAAAATTTTTTCACTTCAATTTTGAATACAAAGACTTACACAAAATGGTGTGATCAAAAAGTTAAAATCCCTGAAAACCAAGCAGGATTCAGTACAGGGTATTCGACCGGTATAATATGTTACATTGCATTTAGTGTGATACAGAAGAAAGAAACTCCCCCCTTAGACCGAGAGGAAAATGTTATTGCTTTTTGTAGATTCAAACAAGCTTTTGAGCAGGGTTTTCGAGAATAAACTTCTGATCAAATTAATTTCTGTTGAATTCCGGGCCAAATGAGGAAACTTTTGTCAAGTTTTAAATGAAACGGTTTGGTGTAATGAACGCTTGCGTTCGTGAAGGAAATGGTATTTCCGAGATACCACCGAGATTAATGCGTTATATTATGCTGATGACATTTCATAAGTTATGACACAATGGTGGGCATCAAGAAACCTATGTATTCTTCAAGAATTCTGTGAAAAATGGGAAAATGAGGTAAATCTAGTAAGACAAAATTATTGATTTCGTAAAGGAGGCGCAAAACGAGCGATGAAGCTAGCTTGGTTTTATGAAAGAACCCTCTTGATGTGCTTGCATCTTCACAATTCAAATGTCAACTGGTAACGCATGGGGGAGAGCCCCATGACATTTGGCCGACCAGCTTTCAACACGGCTTTACAACGTGCTGAGAAAACCTATGAATGCTGTGGTGAATTATGTCTATGATCTTATTTTAAAAAATTTTGATGCAAACTATTTTACCTATATTAACCTATGGTTCTGAATAGGGTTATAAACAGTATGACTGTATAGAAAAGTCATCATTAAAGCATTGTAAACAGTGCTACAAGTCTCCCACAATACTGCAATTGTGCGCCATTGGCGAATGTGCAGAAACCCCCAATTTATGTAACTGTAGGACTCTTTGTATAAAACTTTTGGTTTCAGATTTTACATATGGAGGAAATGATAGGTTTCCCCAAAAAGTGTTATAGTTGTTAATTTGGATGAAAGAGGATACAACAACCTGGGTCAAGCACGTAAAAAGATCCTCCTCAACATATGGCTTTGGCCATGCGTGGTAAATCAGGTGTGAAAATGAAGTTCTTTTTTTGCTATTCTGAAACAGCGGATCGTAGCTGTATTGGAAACAAAATGGGCACTCTGATGTTTTGTCTCTTGTTAACATGGAAGAAATATTGACACTTTGAAGAATTTAGTGGCCCCTGAAAAATTTGTATGTTTAAGAAACTCATTCATAGGCGTTTTCTAGCAAGTTAGATGTTCAAGTCATTTCTCAAGATTGGAAATTGGCCAGAAGACTGAGATTGAATGTGGGACCCGGGTGTGACCTGTGTAGAGATGGGAATATTGAAGACGAATACAATTTTGTCTTGGTGTGAATTTTTCGAGACATTCGCCACCAATATTTACCCAGGAACTACAGATCAGATCCGAGTCCTTCCAAAGTTTATATCTCTGATGAGTTCCGATAAAAAAAAAGATAGAGTTGTCTCTCGTGGTTGTTTTTAATGAAAATGAAATCCGTGAAACCTGATTTCTGTAATTATTTTCACTTATAATTATGCATTATGTCTTCCTCATATTGTGTCTATATATTGTCGTGCAAAGGGCCAAGGGCCTATAGTACAAATGAAATATGAACTGCTGGGTCGTCACATTAATAAAAAAAAATTTTGTTTGACAAACATACTTAATTCAGGATGAGGCCATATAGATTCAAATATGACAATTGTAAGTTTTAACGACTTGTAAAAGGCAGCCATATTGGATATTCAGTTTTGATTTGTAAGCATGTTAACCGACCAGAATGTTAGATATAAGTTTCTTTTTTAAACACTGGGTCAAAAAGCCTAAAAAATATGTCCTCTATTCAACAACAAATTGATGAATTGATGGGTCATTTAATGATTACAGACTCTTGGATTTCTGGGCGGCCAATTGGATTTGATGGTAATGTTAGGATCAACATCAAGTAACTGTTCAATAGATTCATGGTGATTGCAAACCTGGATATAGAGCACAAAAAGATGACCGCGTTTTCATGAATTTTAGAGTTGGTGGCAGCCCTACTGGAGTTCTATAAAATGCCCCACTGACGAAATTTGCACCCACACTCCAGAGAAATTATTCGGATAAGGTCTTAGTAAACTAAAATCGGTCAATAGAAAAAAGTCTCTGTATGCCGTTTCCACACCCTGCGCCCCACAATCCTTTGACTATCATGTTTACTATGGACGGGGGAGGTGGGCAAAATTTGGTGATAAAAAAATTAGGTCCCAAAAAAAAAAAGAGGGATAAAAAATTCCAGCCGGTAATGGTGGGGGGGGGATATAAACAAATAAGGAATATTTTTGCTCATTTCCAAACTAAATTTTACCAAAGTATCATTATTTTATATCCAATTACAATTTGGAAACCATTAATCATCCTTCCCTAACGGATGATCGCCTGTCGCACAAAAACGATCTAAGGCTTTTAGTAAATTATTGTAAGTTCATCCGTTGCAGTCATCGAAAAAAATGGAGTTCAACATTAGGCGAGGTCAGGGTGCACGGTATCCCGTGGGGGGGGGGAGTTCCACCTTCCTATACTTACCATTGTAAAATGCCAAAAAGGTACTTATGTACGTTGCGATACCTGGTAATGTAAGCAAATACTGACAATATTGTTATTTTTTCTTATTTTTAGAGTAAAAAAAACATGTGTATACATGCTTACTTGGCACCCATCATTGCCACATAAATAACAATTTTGCTTGCATGAATGGCGAAAGTGGTCGAAAAACCCTGATTTTGGATTATTTGCTGACAAATAACTTTATAAACAACTCTCGTTATGACGTCACTATGCACGTATATTGTTCAAATTTATATGTTGTACGCTGTATTATTTGAGTGCCAGCATTTTACCCGTAAAATGCTTTACCAGTGGGGATTTGGAAAAGGGCCCTGTCAGCAGCTTTTAAGGTGCACTGTTAAAAAGTTTCCTATTTTACCAGACTTACCTTTTAAAAATGGACGATAAAACCCCAATTATTCAATAATCTTTACACGTATTACCTTATCTAAACATTAAATTACCAATCTTGAAGCAAAAGAAAAGAAAAATGTAAATAAATAGTGGCCTATAAAAAAATAATACTACACATTTGAAAAAGGTAGTATTTATACGCAGACCGTGATTATATTTTTTCCGTTATATTTTTACTTTCTTTTTTTTTTGTACTTACTGTTTGAATGTAAGAATACGAAACTATGAAAATCCAGTTTACCTATAAAATGTGTTAAATAACGTCGTAAGTTAACGTCATTTAAATGCAAAAGTTATTTTCCCTATCCATTTTTAAAAAACAATTTAAAAAAACTCTTTCCTCCTTTGGTATTATATTAGTTAAATTTGAAAAAAAGTGTAACACAATATATTGATTTTAGCATTGACTATCAGGAAAGTCATGTAGTTTAGTGATAGGTTTTAGGCTTGTAATATTAAGGACAGGTTCGAAGCTATGTAAGGTATGTATTTAAGTTATTCATATGATGATTAGTAATTGTGACATTAGCATGTGTCACATTACCATATAAAACACGGTATAAACTGTGTTAAATCTTTTATGTCTTCAAGTTTTCCCTTTTTTCCTTTTATCAATTGTTTCTCAATGGTTTGCCTGAAATATAACTTTAGTACAACCACGTGGAACGTATACAACGTTTGTATGATGCCATAGCTTCAACGTTAAAATTGGTCAGGGATTGTAAGAACGTTTTAATTCGTTAATATTGTTTAAGCAAGTCAAAAACCAACAAAAACGTTGAAGCTGAGATTTACGCCGTATTTTACGTTCCCTGCAAGGTTTCGTATTTTTACGGCTCCAACTATTTAGTTTCTGCATGTGAGTGAGTCCCGATGCCAGTCACATGCGGTTTTTTTTACAAGTTTATTTTTAACAGTGTGAGGCCCTTTAGCGTCAAGAAGGCAACAATATCGTACTTAGTGCGACTAAGGTGTGGACGGGGGGGGCCTGGGAGCAATAATTTAGGGGGGGCCGTCAGCAGCTGAGACACTGCTGCACTCTTAAATCGCCCACTGCATTTACCGTAAATTAGACGGTTTGACCGTCATATGCGGTATTTTACCGTGAAACGCGCACTTTTGTGGTTCGGTTTAACGTATTTCACGTAATTATTTTACGGTTTCACTGCAAAAACTACAGGGATCTTTTACAGTGTTGTGGGACGGGGGGGAAATGAGATTAAAGTCAATAGTAGACAGTGGTCTTTAAAAATTAGGAAAAATTTGGAGACATCTGCAATTGCTATTGAATAAATCACGTGGTTGCGCAAATCACCCCGTATTGAATACGGTTCCATGCAAAACGTATATATAAAGTTTCTTTCAGTTATCACGTAGCCCGGGTCACGTGACCATTTCTGTCATTCAATTTCCTGAGTCCAACACTGACTGATGCGCTTGCTCTCATCTTTCATTGACGATATTCACAAAAGTGAGTGATACCAATTCTTGAGATTGCGTTATGAGCAATTGTTTTTTTTCCACGGTCCAATAGGCCAGAGTGGCTGTCTGTTGTCCGTTTACGGACAGAAAATACAACATCGCATTTTTTTTTGTTTGCAGATACGATCGAATTTGTCGTAGATTAGGTACACATATGATTGGCTTCGGGTTCAGTGAATTAAAATCTCAACTTTTAAGTCGCGGGACGAGGTTATGGTTCACGAAATGACCCCTTAAAGAGAACCACACTAAGTATTATTTAATTTAAAAAATGTGTCTTGAACTACGTAGATGGAAAGGGTTTATTTATCGATATCACTCAAACTGAGGCCAGCGCAGCAGAGGGCGTATTGAGCCACAAGCACCAAATTTCACCTCAATAGGTAATGGCTTCACAAAAATCCTATTAACCAAAACACCTGGGCCCGTATCCAAAAAGATTGTTTAGCGCTTTAAGCTAGCGAACGTTTATATGTGAGGGTAAAACGTATCGCTTAGTAAACGCAATTCCAGAACGGATTTTAAGGTTTAAACGTTAATTTAACTTAGCACAAAAATGCGTCGAAATTTAAAGTAGGTACGGGGCTAGTTTTAAGAAGGTTTTAAATGCGTACTTTCGTCAAGTGGTCGGCTTTTATGGCATGTCCACTTGACAACAGCAATGGTGCATATCATTCTCGCCCATTTGGTGTAGCACCTTAAATGCTATGGAAAGACATGAACCACTTTGTTTTTGCGCTCGACCATATGTTAAAAACACAATAGGGCCTTTTATACAACTCACGTTAGCGTCTTTAAACAACAACGATGTTACTGGTGTTTTAAAGTTCCGTTTAAGCTATGAGTAAACAAATGGTTAAAAAAATTTAAACGCTTTTGCTTAACGCAATTTTAAATTACGGCGATTTTAAAGCTAAATTGCGTTAGGCTCTAAAACAAGTTGGAAATACGGGGCCCTTGTCTTTTTCAGTATACACGCTATATCACTGTTTAAAACGCAGTGTACAAAGTGTTTAAAACACTTCCACCGTTAAACATTAACAGGTCTGTTTTAAAATGTTAAATATTTAAACAAGTCTGTTTAAATGTCTAAACAGGTGCGGATCTGGAAATTTAGTTATAGGCCTACACAGTATCTATGGACACTGTATTACGCACATAAATGTTATGCTGGAACGGAAAGTCCGATACATCTCACACTTTGGAAGTGTGCATTTAGGTGACTATCGTTAGTTTAGGTTGACTATTCATTAAACAAAACAAAAAAATTAGATTTCAAAAATCTCTGAGTCAGCCTTAACTTGGGTAATCCCCCCTTTTAACAAAAATGACGGTGCTATAGGACCAAGAACGGAAATGCGCTTTTAAGGGCTATGGTCCGATCAGTAATAGCCCTGTTCCCAGATACCACAGATTTACCGGAGCGGTCCGATCGGTATCTGAAGAAAAGTACTATTTTTCTATTTAGCCTATCCTGTGAAATTTTAGGGCTCTAAGGAAAGGATGTTTTGTTTGGAGGTTATGAGCGAAAAGTACTCCACTTTATGGTCACCAATAGAATTTTAGTCTACACGGCGCGGGATTACAAAAATAGTCACTACACATTTCAATGGGGTGAAAGCTGGTTAAAATACTGCGAGGAAACTTTATCATCGGCCGGCGGCGGAAGATATTTGGAGAAGGCTTGTTTCTAACGCAAAGTGGATTTGGTGGTTATAGATCCTCTATTTATAATTATTCATAAAAAATATTGTTTATTAGTTTATAATGAATTAATAACTTTAGTAGAGCTGTGTAGATTTTTAAGCAAGCACCTAAAACCTAAGGCTACTAAAGAAACTAAAAGCAAGCGCCAGCGGCAGGCTTGTGCCCATTGACGTTGCCCAATAAAGCCCCGCCCAAGTTTCGCGAATACTTCGATTTTTTATTTTAATAACGTGCGTGATTCAGTTTATTCGATTATGGGAGCGCACTCTCCCAGGAATACACGCATGTTGTACGGGTTCCGGGTACTACACAACTCCCTGCATACTTGAGACATCGTGTTGGTATCAAAATAAAGCATTTTTCTGAAGATTTTAGAAAAATTGCTTGAATATTGGTGTTGCCATCTACTTTACGTTCTTTTACATTAAAAAGCAATAGTAAATTGACCACCCTCATCACCCCAATTCGGAATGGCCCACCGTGCTACATCCGCGAAGTATCTGGGTTGCGATGAACACGGATTGTGGTTTTCATGTTATGCAATGTTGACATCAATTCTATCGTCCATATGGATATCATGCGATCTTGTAGCTCCCGTAAGAAGAAATGACCAGCAGAATCTTGTCTATTACCTTGCACTTTTTATGAATTAGTGGTGCTCCCTTCATTTGGCCAGATGCTATGAGCTTCTGCCAGTACACAGCACCCACCCCCCTTCACCCTATGGTATTTTGCAAGACAAGTATTTTTTGCAAACTCTGATCTATCGAAAGTCTGCAGTAAATTGCGGTGGGGGTGAAGCCCACAAGGGCGGCTTTTCTCAAAATGGCCGCCATAATCTCGTAACAGACATATAATATTAGGCTTAATGCAAAAATCGGTGGCAAAAAATAACCCCTAAAGACCTCAAGATATTGAGATAGGCCCTATGTTGGATTTATTTTGTTCTTATTATAGTATTGGAAAGGATAATTTGAACAATCATCAATATCAGAATGGGTTGCTTGAGGGCACTTTTGTTAAAAATCAATTGTGAGAATGTTACGAATGTTTAAGTATTTCTGCATGTAGATTTGCAAAGGTCATTCAAACCATTTAGAGTAAGGTGAATTTGGAGGGCGCTATTTCATCAAAATTTCTGCAAAACCTTTTATATCTATATTACTAACCAATAGCCGCCTAAAACTTGAACATTGGATGTATCAGTACGGCATTCCTAATAATATTGTAAGTTGTGAGATACTCCAATGATCTGCAACTATTAAGTTCAGAGTGTTTGAAGAGGCTCTGCTTTCAAATAACCGCCAAATAATTACAAGACTCGTTACAAATATGGGCAACATAAGCAGTGGCGTAGCCAGAGGGGGCAGGAAGGGGGGCAGCAACCCCCCCATGTGGGGAATCTTGCCCTCCCTTTCCCCTGAAAAATGAGTGATTAATAGGCCATATACTATTATAACAAATTTTAAGATATGCTTGCCCCCCCTGAAAAGATATGTGCCCCCACCCCCCTGCCCCCATTGAAAAAAGCTGGCTACGCCATGCACATTAAGACTTTCAAACATAGACATCAAAAGAATATTTGAACAGTTTGTAAAGAGGATATATCACGGCTTTATTTCAACACCAAAATACCAAGATATAAAAACGTTTATGGGTGGATCCCAAAAAGGGCTGCCAACGTTCAATGAAATGGCATTTCTAGAGTTTGGTGGTCATTATTCTACCAAAGTAGGGGTACGGCGATTGTCATTCGCAATTCGGTTCCCATTAAATTTAATTTAGCTTAAAGATCCGAGTGGTCTCTTCTTAAAGGTCCATGGTCCGATCGTAATAGCTCTGCCCCAGGGACCTCGGATTTTACCGGAGTGGTAAAAAATTTGGTATCAGGAAGAAAGCCACTAGTTTTCTCATTTACCCTGTGAAATCGAGGGCATAAAGGATGTTTGGTTGATGTTATGAGCGAAAATGTGCCCCTTTTTGTTTCGACCAATTAATGTTACACAGACGTCTATGGGGATTGTAAAATCAAAGTTTTTAGCTCTACATCAAAACGAGTTGAACTATCGCGCGCGCAAAACTTTACAGATGGTGTTTTGGGTGAAGGCCATTCTATTCAAGATGACAAAAAACTTACAGACTTAATCGGGACATCCCCCTTAATCTACCTTGTGAAATGATATCTGTTTTTTTGGTAACCTTATGCACCCTAACAATTCTTGACCGATTTGTTTGAGACTTTTTTATGAAATTGATATTTTTAATTTTCATATATTTTTATTGCATGTCATTTTAATGCAGTTCTTGGCCCTTTGATTACAGATGAGGGTTGTAAATGTTCTTCTCTTTGATTCAAAAAAACAAATCATAAGTAATTAAATTCTTTAAATGGGTGAATTCAATCTTATTGGTATTTGGAGGCATTTTCACCCTTCTTTAAAACAATCCGATACCATTCAGCAAACCCAAAGACTCTTTCTAGGTGTAGATTTCATTTTATTTCTGAGAAAACTTATCATAATTGTACTATTTAAAATTTTACATGAAATTCCTATCAGATACTTCATTGTTACTTGTCACTCTTCTCGAGGCCGTGGATGCGTGGAAATTGAACTATCGATATTTACGTCATGACAGTGACTTTGAACTATTCAGGAAACATTGGAATTTAAAAATAAAACCAACAAGGGGCCTTATGTAATGTAAACATTATTTGGCAAATACATTTCAGTGTACAAGATCTGGCTGTTGCATGAAATATGCATCCAGAATTAAAAAAAAATTGGAGAAAGAAAAAAAATGTTTGAATAGAATAGCCGAAGTCAAGTGGCAGATTGGAAATAATAATGATTGATGCTTTCTACTTAATTAACTTCCCTCATTAGAATCCAAACCCAAAATCAAGATGGCGTCAAAATGGCCGCCATTTCAATTGTATTCATAACGTCATATGCAAAATTAGAAATACAAATTAGGTGTCTAAAACTATGGTTTTAGGGAATAAAGATCCTAATAAAAGCATGTATAGATGCCCAAAAACGAATAAAGCTAACCAAAAGGCCACCATTTGTTATATTTATCCCTAACTTTTAACCAATCATATTAGAAAACAAATAACGAGTCTAAAAACATATGATTTAATGCGGAATCTAAAAAAAACATTTTTAGAAAGGGCCCAAAACTCCTAAGGGTTAGTGCATATTTAATTGGTGGCAGACGAACAGGGAATCCAGGCAGTTTCAGACAGCTGTCCCAGCTGCAAACTTTTGAAGCCATTGCAATTGGCAGAGGTACAATATACGTATTATGACTATAATATTTAATATGCAACGATCTGAATGTGCATAACATTTAACTAGCTTCATGTTACATTAGAGATTGGGAATATGAACTTGCCCGGTCATTTTTTAACACCGTAAATAAGTGGAAAAGCGGCCGAATACTGGATGCTTTTGCGAAGCCCCGCTTTCCAAAAAGGGTCCTTCGGTATCTATGTGTATCCATTTGGTCACTGATATTGGGGAAAAATAAATGATGTTAACGTTTTTATTCATTTTCAAGGAGACCCCTGAGCAGCTTTTTATTAAGTAGGCAAAAGCAGACAGTTTTTTAGATTTTTAGTAATTTTTTAATTAATTTCAACGGTTTTGTCTTCCCCCTTGAGGTGGTTACGAAAAATACAGCGTACATAGGCATGGCCCACCATCTAACAGTAATGGTTCATCCTAGGCCTGTTATGCCACCTCCTGATGTCTAACCTTGGCAACATATGCCCCGATAATAAATGAAATAGGCCTTTCAGGCTGTGCCTCTTCTCCTTTTTTTCATCCTTTGTGCTCACATTCTAACTTGTGCAGCCAGGCCTCTTTGGCATCTTAATGAGTACACCTTATAGGTTGCCATAGACCCAAATATCACATAGAGAACGTTTTTAACTGACACTATCATGTTTGAAAAATATTGAAATTTGCATCCTCGCTTCAAAGTGAAGGAATAATTCTGTAGAAACTCTCATACGTTACCTTTTCCAACTGAAGAATTAACAGAAAACGGAAGAAAAGAAAACGGCAGTGTTCCAAAACACAATCCCCAGTTCATTCCTTGTTGTATTAGTTCCCGAACGGACAGTAATGACTAAAATTCCACACACACTCTGTCCCTTTTCAGGTTGCTTCTGGTCCTTTTGTTATTCATTTGCAGGTTATGTTAGGAATACCTGTACTTGTTACACATACTGCAAAACTCTGATTTTTTGATGATGTTTTTGTTTCGATTTTCCTGATTTAGCCAAATCACTTATATGGTCCTTGAATTGCCCTTAGCTTTTTTAACAGTAACCAAATGCCACCCTCCCATAGCCGATCGGGGTGTGTCAAACAGTTAACCTTAAGCCAATCATTCTTTTCTTTTCTTCGTTAGTGCCTTTGGCGACGCCTTGTAGAATTATCTTACAATTCTGTGCGTAGTAGCGTCCTCTAAACTTTTAGAGGAACTTTCAGATGACCAAGCTTTCACCTAGAGTGTGCATGAACCTGTGTAAGCCTATCCCCCACCCTCATTTTGCTACCCTCCATGACACTGCAGTCGCATTATCCATCCGATCATCCGTTGGATCAAATTACATATGGTCCTGCGCAATGGTCAATCCTCTACCTTGAAACCTGAAAGACTTTGTGGACAGCCCATCTAGCAAGCCCCAAGGACTGCGACGTTGATAGGTAAGCACGGGTCAAGCTCAACAGCCGACTGCGAATTTGTTGAGAGGCCCGCCAAACCATAGCATTTTGCCCCATCACAAAGGGGGCAAAATGGTTGCCCTTTTTGCTGATTTTTTAATAAAAAATGTCAAAATTTGTTATAGAATTTTGGACACAAAAGTCCACTTTTTGGTGTAAAATGTTCAAAATTCCAAAAAAGGACCCTTTTGAGGGGGTTAGATGCACTTTTATTTACCATAAAAATGTCCCCACTTTTTTTCGAAAAAAAGGGTCCCACTTTTTTTCTGAGTAAATCCTGCGTACCTACTGTACGCTGCCCTGCTATTATTGATAATATACTTTACGAACATCAAAATATAATGCCTTCTGAGATAATAGAATAGACATTTGTTTGGCGCTGATCCCCGAAATGCATCCCATTCGGTGGCCCATTTCCATCCGGGAACTTGTAACAGAGGTTTGTTTACAAAAGAATTTGTGTTTCGTTTCGCGTCGCCGAACAGTCCCTACATAAGTACAATACAAAGTACCTTGTCACGTGAAGTTAATCTTACAAAACGTAGAAGAATATCTATGGAACAAAAATCAATCGCGAGGCACTGGGTGTTGAAATTCATGACAAAACTGATATTTCGATCGTAACTGGTGCCCTACTTGTCACCTGACCGGACGATTACAACCCTATAGTGCACGTCACAGATTAGGGTGAAGTTTTTTGCTGGTAATTTTGCTTTACGCTCCTAACCGTATGATTTTTAGTCCGACTTGAGGCTGGTAATAGTTCCCATGGAAATGGGCACGAATGAGATGTGCAAAATTTCGTGGACGCGCAAATAGTCCTATTTGTAACAGATATCAAGGGACCATTTACCAACTGGTCTTTTGAACAATAATTCACATGAACAAAACCCCAAAGTCGTAAAAAATGTTTGAATACTAACTTTAATTACACGAATGCAATACTGCTATAATAAATTCAACACTTAAAAATAAGTTGTTCCGGTCTTTCAGTTTGGCAAGATTGAACTGAATACCAAGAATGCAAATGAAGATTTATAATAAATTTTGTATGTATTTATCATAAAGTTTATGATGATTGTAATACCCTTGAAAAATGTAAATCGTAATAAAGAAAGGAGCCAAAGCTCCTTGGATTAACAAAAGGTTTGCTGAAGAGTATAAAGATGAAAAACATAACTATTGAGAAATAGTTACAGAAACCCTGTGTTGACATCCTAAATGTGTTTTAAATGATAAAATTAAATTAAACACTTTTTACGAAGGTCCAAAACGGAAATATTATGAAGACAGATTTCAAGCCGTCCAAAGGACTATTCCGAAAAAACTTTGGCCTTATTGACCCGTAGTAAAAATAGGTAATGTTTCAAACCAAATTTGTTAATGAATGGATAAATCATAACAGCCATCGTACCCCCGTTAAATTATCTACATGAATTCAATAATTTTTTTCGTGAAATGTTTGGACCTAAATTAGTATCAAGCATTCAAGCATCACACAAGGATTATCATGAGTATTTGACTGAACCGTGTAGTATATGTATATGACTCCAAAGTAAACAGAAGAAATAATAAGATAATGCGTAACTTCAATCAAAACAAAATTTCTGACACCGACAATATTGAAACTACCTAGTAAACTAGAATTTTCGGGATCTCGGCTTTCCTCGCTCGCTATATTTCAAAGAATATAAGCTGGCTGCTGTGGGGCCGCTCCTGAACCTTTTCCTTGGCACATGGCCTTTGACCCTCATCAACATTAGAGGGATCCCATGGTGCAACCTATGGACACAAGTTGTTTCCAAGTGAACTTCAAACTTTTCAATTGATGGTCATTTTGAAAAAAAAAAAACCCCTTAACATTTTAGTGACACCCACATCCACAACACACTACACACGCCAACGGATTTTGCTATTATTCCTCCAGCTATAGCTGGCGGCCCCACAAAAAAAATGTAAATCAAATATTAGTACCGTTAGCAATGATATTTAATTTATCCTATTTCTATACAGCGTTTTTTCCTAAAATTTTAAAAGTGGGTCAAAAGTCCCATAACTCTTTACAAAAAGGACATCCAGACCATTTCTCAATTCAATACTCGACCCGTATCTGTCTTGCCGTGTTTTTCAAAATACCTCGAAAGACTGTTTTTTGTTTAACCATTTGTTTAACCTATTACATAAGTTTTAAAATACTAAATGAAAACCAGTTTAGCTTTTCAGAACAAACCATTCTACTTTTATGGCTATTCTTGATTTTAATGACAAAGTTTATTAATTCTGATTTGAAAATAATGAAACAACTGAGGCGTATTCCTCGATTGTCAAAAGCCTTTGACACAATTGATCATAATATTCTATTGTATAAACTAGATTCCACGATTTAGAGGCACTGTATTGAATGGTTTGAAAATTATCTGACAAATAGACAACAATGTGTTATTTTTGCTTTAATAACTCATGTCAGTCAACTATAAAGAATGGACTATGTGATTTCCTCAGGGCGCTGACTATTAAGGTCCTTCTTTTATTTATTTTATTACTTAATGATTGTATTTAAATTGTCTCTACTTGGGTTTAACTTTGTCTTGTTTGCAGACGACAACACTTATTACATAGTCCTCACAACGCAAATATTCAGATTTAAGTTTTGATCTTTTATTACTGAAAGAACTAGCAAAGTTTTTAGTAATTGGTTCAAAGCCTAATAAGCCTGTCCATCAATGCTAACCGACAAAGTTTCATGGTGTTGGGTACTTAACCAAAGACAATCGTTTTTTGCCTAAAAACACTCTTCCTTGGATAACACCAAACTAGAACGAAGTAGTCGAACCAACTTTCTTGGAGTTATTAATATGATAGAACTTACATTGGAAATTTTCCATATAGATAGGATATATATCAAAAAATATTCTAGAGTATTGGTATATTGAACAACTAAACACTTTTAATTCCGGAACGAAGACTCCGTTCCTTTGTATTGTACATTAGTACTTCCATATATCCAATTTACGGTATCTCTTCTTTGGGGCCCTGCTAATAAGATGCACCTTGAGAAAATATTTAAATTTACCAAAAAGAGTAATGCGAATAATCTCAAACAGTAATTACAGAAGTCATTCATCTCCTCTTTTTAAAAATATATAATCTTCTTACGTTTTACGGTAATTAGAATAGTTACTTTTATTTTCAACACTTTTACTTTTCAACATCCCTAAGTTTATTTTAATTGCTATTTTTCAAGCATTTCATTTTACGTACCTTTGTATAGGAATACTGAGGGAAATTATGTTTATTAACAGAACCCAAAACTAAATTTTCCCAAAAATCTTATTTTTGAAAAATCAGGGCCCCATCCCAAGGGGGAATATATACACAAGATCGTGAAAACAAGCCGATCGTTAAGCATTTCAGATCATCAAATTACGAAAATCTTTTGCTTCAATATAATATAATGTTACTACCTGTATTTATTAATAACTGAAATTGCGTTGTATCAACAAAATTACACTTGTAAGCTCGACAATAGATATGCAGGTACTTGTGTAGTTTTGAATAGGGTTTTTTTTTTTTTTTCTGTGTAATTTGTGTGTATTTTTTTTTTTCTGTTTTGTTTACATTATATGTGCGTTAGCGACTTTATGTAGCAAAAACCATAATTATTAAGGTATGTTCCATTTCGTTCGGGCTAGTAGGCCTTTCGAACATCCCCTTCATTTAATTTGTACCATAGCTTATATTTTTTATATTGTTATTTTTACATCATATAAAAAAGATATGAATGATTATTATTATGATGGGGAACTAGGCCAACGCGTGGTTTTTATTTATTCGCCTCTAGATTAATCGTTGCGCAGAAGACGATGGGGGAAAATAACAAAATTTACTTTGGTAATTTAGAATCTCACGCGCTTGTTGAGAAGAAAAATCATTCATCCATATTTTGAATGATGCCACTCTTGATTCTGATCCAAAAACAATTATGGAACGAACATTTTCGAATTTTTATCAAAATCTTTTTTCCCAGTTATCTTTAACCAATCTGACAATTGTAATGAATTTTTTTGGGAACCATTTAGATATTCCCCAACTTTCTGAAGATCTCAAAGAATACTTGGAAAACCCTATCACAAAGGAGGAAATTTTTCAACGATCACTGCCACGAAATCAAATAAAATCCAGGCTTAGACAGTTGTACCATTTGCATTTTTATGTCGTTTTTTGAAAGAATTTTGTGATATGCCCTTTGCCTGGGGGGGCCACTGGAAAGACCAGAGGATTATTTTTGTATTATCCACTGAATTTGTAACCCAGTCTAAAGAAGAAATAAACAAAACAAAAACAAACAACAAATGACTCTTCACATTCTCTTTACAGAATGTCTTTCCTTGTCCTCAAAGGAATTCGTTAATTACTTTAATTCCAAAGAAAGATAATGATACTCGAAATTAAAACATTATCGTCCAATATCACTGCTTACGGTGATTATAAAATCATTCCAAAAAGTTGTGTTGAAATAATCTTATCCCTCTGATCAGTCGTTTCTTAAAGGGGCAAGTTCGTGATCCATAAGCCTCGTCCTTCCGACTTACCTCAAAAAGTGAGATTTTTATGTATCTGAACGCGTTTATGGCAAGCCATTAAAGGCCATAACGTATTGCCGAACGCGTTGCGAGGAAAAGTAGCAACGCGTTGCGACCATTTCGGCAACGCGTTGCGACATTCAGCAACGCGTTCGGTGTCGGCCATCAAAATACATGAATTTCTGGGACGTATTTCAAAAAATAGGACCACAACGGTTGCCAAAGTATCTAGCACGCGGTGTGACACTACAACGGTTTCAAGCCTCCACGCGTTGCGAGATTCACAAGCGTTGTGAGCTGTACAAACGCGTTGCGAGGTCCACAAGCCAAAGGGTCATAACGTACTGCCGCAACGCGTTGTGAGAAAGTAGCACGCGTTGCGACATCGGCAACCGCGTGCGGGCGGTCGGCCAATAAAACATGAAGTTCTGTGACGTATTTCAAAATATAGATCCACAACGCGTTGCCGGCATACGTTATGACCCTATGGCTTTCACAAACGCGTGGCAGCCATCAACAACGCGTGCGAGCTTCCACAACGCCGTTGAAAATTCACAACGCGTTGCTGAAGGCAATAAGGGTCACAACGTATTGCGCAACGCGTTGTGAAGGTTGCAACCGTTGGGAAGGTCGCAACGGTTGTGAGATTATATTTTGACATACCGTCAAGAAATTAGGATTTTGATTGGCCCCGAGCCTCACGCAACGCGTTGCTGAAAATTCGCAATACGCGTTGCCGAACATGTCGCAACGCGTCTGTGACTTTCTCCTAACGCGTTGCGGCAATACGGGATGACCCTTATGTGCTGTTAACATAGCAAAAAGCTGCGAAGCTGACAAAGCGTTGTGAAGCTCGCAACGGCGGTTTACGGTTTTGCAACGGGTTGCAAAGTATATGCAAGCGTTTGGGTATTTTTTGAAATAAGTCACAGAAATTCATGATTTGATTGGCGACACCGCAACGCGTTGTGAAAAATGTCGCAACGCGTTGCCGAAATGTCGCAACGCGTTGTCCGAAATGTCGCACGCGTTGCTACTTATCGCAACGCGTGGCAGCAAACCGTAGGACTTTATGGCTTGCATAAACGTTGCCGGAGTATCTATGTGTGCCTATCTTACGTGCAAATTCGATCTACTCGGACGAACTGAATTGGTAATGTATTAGAAATTACAACACAGTGGGCCTATGGCACTTGATACAAAATTGCTCTAACATCAAACGCACGGACCAGAATCAACAGTAAGTTTAGACAATGGCCTTTTCGCGAGGATTATCTGTGAACCATTACAAAAATCCAAGTGTGATAGGATACGACAATGCACATTTAAAGGCCGCAACATTGGTAACGATATTCGTCTTCTCATTGAAGTTATTTGTACCTACGGAATCAAATGAAATCTTGGGGATTCTCTTACTAGATATCGAGAAGGCCTTGACTGTGTTAATCATAATTTATATTTGAGGTTTGAAATGTTAAATTTTGCCACCCAATTGCTTGATGAGATTCGCTCTTGTATGCAGACATGAAAAAGTTATGTATTTAATAATGGTAATTTTTTCAGATGTTATCCGATGAATAGAGGAATTTTCCAAGGATGTCCAATATCACCATGTTATTTTCTTCTCGTGATTGAAACAGTGGCCCTTGCAGTTAACAAAATCCAATATATTAAAGGTATCCCAGTTGGAGATCACGATAAAAATTTAACAGTGGAGACGATACAACTAATAGATATCCCTAAACCTCCCTTAACTGCATTTAAAGCACTTTAAAAAGTCTTTGTTTAGGGGTAATTGCACAGAATCTAACAGGGAGGATAACGCTAAGCTCCCTTTTTCGCAGTGATCGTCAGAGTTTCCTTTAGGGGACAAATAGGGATATAAAAAGCTTGATGGGGCGCCACTATTTTTCAAGTATCAGTACATCTTTTAATGGCGTAGCTTTATTGAACCATGAATATGATTGTGTTTTGTTTCTCTACTAACTATACATTTAATTCATGTTTATTTTTTTTTTATTACTGTATGTATTAACATACGAAGGAGAAGAAATTTGAATTTTACACAATGGTAAATGTAATCAAATACAAACTGGGAAATGTAATTTACAACTATTTCTGATGGCCTCATTGCATGATAAATCGGATAGACCTCTGAGTAACCAATCAATAGCCTATAATATCTGGACAAACTTAGTCTTCTAACCGGTCATGATGGCCAGAACAACAAAAAAACGTTTCCAAGATGTTTTCAATTGGTTCAGAGTGTTTGCTCTTTGTGAACGTTTAAGAAACGTATTAAACTTTTTGTCTGACCATGTGCAAGATATTGAATAACGTATGCACAAATACTCACAAAAACAATCACACAAAAGAACGAATTTACAAACGTTCAGGTACCTTCCATTTCAAACTTCATTTTGGCGTCATGCACGTTATTTTCCAGTAAAAATGTTTTCTAAAAAAATTGTAAATTGTCTCGGAGAATGGTCAAACGCCCTCCACCGTGTGTATACTATTGGATAGCGTAAGGATCTCCTCTTTCCATTGATACCAAAATAGGCACCAGCTACCTAGTACGGAATCCCAATGACGTCATAATAGTTCCGAGTCGTGCAAAAACGGTCATTTTTTAAATCCTTTGCGCAAAAAAGTGGGAATATCGAATTTTCATCCGGTTTTCAGCTATAAATGACGGTAATGACTAGTTTTACATAAAACATAGAGCGATAGCAGCCTTACTGTGAGAATATGTTTTTAGAAAATGCACTATTTTTTTTCTTGGAAGGCAACCCCAACCCCCCCTACCCTTCCAATTTGACGACATACCTCACCCCGTGATGGTGGCTATACCCTGACAATTCTTGTAAAGTGACCGAAAACAATTACATGCAAGATTTTTTACGAAGCTTTGGCCTTTTAGCGCACTAACGCCCCCACTTGTTAAGAACACGGTTAATAAACTGATTGCAAAAAAAAAAAGAAGACCCCATTTTCCTTGTGTAGTAGAAGTTATGACCTTTGAAAAGCAAGTACGATGTTGTTTTGTGCACGATGTGTGTATCGCTTACCAATACTTTATAATGAGAGGATTGAAAAGCACAAGATTACAAACAAGACGAACTTTCCCTTGAGATCCTCTCTTAGTTACCAGAAATAAATTCAAATAATATTTTTAATCACAAAATAGGGTTTATTGCCCTTGGGTCTAATCCCATTGTGGTCTAATAAGACATTGGTCTAACTTCAATTTAGTCTAAAAACCCATATTCAAAAAGGACTAAAAACAGACCCCAACTGACAAGCAGGGCACCTAAGTGGAGCCAAAAGCGAGACAACTGCCTCACAAACAATGGCCTAATTAAAAACTACGTAATGAGACAATTGCAATACACCTTAGGGGAAAACATACACTCAACACACGACTATACAAATTAAAACCGACGTTCGGAAAGATAAAAAACTTTACCTTGTCCAGGTAAAAAAGGACCATAAGGGTTCTACTGTAAACAAGTGTAGACCAGCACAAGGCTATGCAGTTTGGAGTGTTGAGTTTTGTCAACAGTGGCCATTATTTGTTCAGGTTTTAGATTTTTGGATATTTTCAAATCCTTTTCCTTCTGTGTTGTTGTATTATTCTTTATTTTAATTTTTAATCAGGTGGCTACCATACTTTATGGCTTCCTAGCCTATTGCTGTCTAGCCTCTTCATTCATACCCCATTGATGTTGATTTCTCTAATCTGATTTCTCTTTTTGTTATCTGGTTTAATCCTCTTTTATTACAGATTTTATTTGTTGATTTCTTCTCAAACATCTTGCTTTGCAGCTGTTCTTCATTAGCTTCTTGCCTGTGCTGGGCGACTGCTTGTTGCCCCGCGCGGGACGCGCGGGGCTATAGATGTTGAATAACTTGACGACATGGAGATTTTGCTGTATTGAAGCCTAAGAGGCTTGTGTCATAACCCAATTTTTCATGCAATTTGAAAAATGATGAACAGTGCTAAAATAAGTAATGTGTTGTGATGAACATGGCATAAATTTTATGCAAACACAAAATAGTTTTGTTAAGGTAAAATGATGATACAGGTGAGATAGATTGTATTTTCAGTGTTTTTATACAATTTATATTGGATCGTAAAAGGTTCTATTCCACGTGTTTATAGTGGAGTCAAATATCAGGCAAGTTGGGCGATGTGCCAGCAGTGCCTGGGTATATCATTGATATCAGAAAATATTGACAATTGTCTTGACAGCTGAAATCAGTTACGATGGTTGATCGACTAGTTCGGTTACTACAGTCAAATTTGAACAAGCGTATACTGAACTGAGGTATTTAAAGTTTACGAACCAACTATTTAGACCATCAGTTTTCAATAAAAGTCAGCATTTTTTTGTTTGGAAAATGTATTTCGTCTATCAATTCGTGGCATTTTCTGGTTTGGTAAAAATTCTTGCCATTGCGCGGGGCCTACATTGGTGCCCGCAACAACATGGTTCTTGTTTAAAGTAGACCCTTATGGTCTTTTTAGGGGCGGCCGACGCGGGGCGCACCTATATACGATAGTAGATTCACCATCGTGCACCTCTTAGTATTTTTCCGAAAGGTATTGGTGTTGATGAGGGTGGCAGTGGATGCGAAATTAAAAATCCACGCTAAATCCTTTGAAGAATAAAGTACGATAGGCAGAGGAAAATCAATTCTGTGCTGAATGAAATCATTCAAGTCAACGGAATGCATTTATAGTACATTAACTCTCAAAACATTTCTGATAAAAATTTGATTCGCATTGGCTCAATTGGTATTTCCCATGTAACAGGTGAGTTGAATGTTACTGACCTTTGAGCGCGTGTAACGGTATTGGATACAAAGGAACAAAAAAGTTTTTGCACTCTCCATGTTAAACTTGAAATGCAAGATAATCTTGTTCCTTCATGAAACAGGTGAACTGTCATCTGAAAACTAAGTTCAGTCAAGTTCTACTTCACTCCATTACCCGCATACTTATCCACTCGTCCATGTATTATTCCCTGATGTGTCACATAGGCACCAAACAGGCATCAGCATCCCACAATCTGTAATGTACAACTCAAAGCTGAATTCCAAACCCACACTGAATGTGTTACTGATACTGCACCCAGACAAACAGAATGGCTACTGAACATGTTTCTGTGCCTACATCAGATCCCGAACAAGAGCCACAACTGAAGCTGTCACTACTTATGTTCCCACCATTCCCACTAGTATAGTTCATTTTTGGAAGTAGGAATACACCGGATGAGGACTTGAAATTGCACTTCTGAAAAATTTGATCCCCACCTCGAAAGACCTCCTGGCTGATTTGTGCAGAAGTTCATCAGAATCTGATATTATTCTTACTACTATGGAAGTGAAGCAATCACATGTGATGATGTATTCCCCCCTGTCCCTCTTCCTTGGATCCTTAATCCCAAGGACTAATCCGAACTTAAGACTCCACCTTCAGCAGCACCATAATGACAAGAGCACTACCAGTAAAGCAAAGCAAACTGTATTCCATTATCGGCGATTCAATCAACAAATATATTGATGGAAAGCGATGTTCACGGCGCCTTACAAGTACTCAATGAGTATCCGCGGTAGTAAACTAGAACTGTGGACTAAACTAGCACATGACGATTAGGGCAACACACTACCCTTCATGTGTCATATACACTGCGGAACAAACAACATCCCATACTGTCTACCCTCACAATGCTTGTGACTTAACTACGGAACTTGGTATACATTATTTCCAGAATAAATCCCAAAAAATCACAATTGCAATTCGTCCTGCATGTCCAAGGAGACCCATTGCAGAACCACCTGGATCACGGAATATAATGACATTTTATTTGATTTATGCAGCCCAACAACATTGGCTGCTATATAGACAATAGACATGGAATTGAACATCTAAACCCCTAAGGACTATCTACACCTAAAGGGAAATGGAACCAAAAACAGCTTGCAAGGGAATTATATTTTTTTATAGGTATTTTGTGCGAGTAAACTCTGAACACTTGACTGCAAATGATATGAAATTTAGTGACTCTGATATGAACTCTCACATTGCTTTAATGATTCCTCTATGTTAAGCAATATACATGTTTCTAGTGACAAAAATGTTAATGTTATAATAAGTGTATTTAAAATAACATATGATCTACATGTCAATGTACATAAAAACTAATGCTAGGCTCACTAAAACTTGTTTTCTATGTTCAAATCAGATGTTAAGAATATGCATGATCCACAAATGTAATATTTTAACTCTGTTAAACAATCATTCTCATTCGCCTTTTTCAGTGTACATGGAAGTGAATATGGACCCACCAGTCAAAAACCAGCACAACAAGCTCACAGTGACTTATTTCCTCATTTGATCGAGTCAGTTAGAAATATCCAAATCCCCAGTTCATTCATCTTTAACAATAAAAGCAAGTGTATATGACTTTGGTGCCTTAATATAGAATAACCCCACTAGCAGTGATGGATTTATGTCTGAAAAAAATGCTGTATCCCACAGCTTTTGCATCTCTGGAGGTATCTTTACTTGAAGTCAAAAAAGACTGAATGCTTAATGTGGCATGTGTTTATGTAGGACAGTGTCTGCCCGCTTGGTTGGGGTGAATTTAAATAGCGAGGCCCATAACAAATAAGTCTTAAAAACCAAAGAGGTTCTATATCGATAGCAGTAGGCAAAGTTACGTAATCTTTAGAATACACCGTCTCGCCGCCATGTTTTTGCCGGACCAACAAAGAAAAAACATAGAGTACCAACCAATAGAAAGCAATGGCGGCATCCGCTTCTTCCACATAACTGTGGTTGCGCTTTGCATATACACTAATCGTAAGTGATTCGTGATTACAAATTTAATGTATGTGTTAGAGGTTGTCAGGTGTAATAATAGTGTACTGGATCATGGTGCTCAGAGACTCGTTTCTTCCTAATGAATGCGAGCTAGGTGAAAAGATGTATCATTGAGGCGGTTTATTTAAATCCAAGGACGACTATGTGTATTTTCATCGTTGGTGGCCATTGTCGGGACATAATTTAACCAACCAATAGAACCCAACATCCAACAAATGATATTTTGGCAGATGTTTGTATCGAATAGACATTATGTGTGTATA
>JAMKCH010003819.1:0-78285 GCA_023653785.1 Ophioderma brevispina
TCACAGCATTTTAAGCTGGTATGTGCCCTTGATCAACAAAGTTTAACCTCAAACACAAGCATTCTTGATCTTTGTTTATATTCTGTGCTAGTGTAACCACAATTTCAGCTGTTATTGTAGATTTTTGAGACGTCGTCGCTGTTCTATTTGTCGGGAGACAGTATGACAAATTTCCTCAAATACTACATTTTTCATTTTTTTTTTTTTTTGCACATTGGGTGGTTTGTTTCTATCGTAACGTTAAGCAGTTATATGGAATTGGTACACACTTATCCTTGATTTATAGTTCAAACAAATGCATTTCCACATTTTCGATTCTCTCCCTCGCAATCTCGCCGCTCTGCTAATCCCTTTAGTTGATAACATATGTTTACAAATGCATCCCTTGAAGAAGCCTACCTATCTCACTGATCTTATCAGTTTGCATCTTAAAAGTATTTCAGGCCATTTTAAACGGCCAAGACTACGCTCGACTCTGATGCTCCCGTCGCAGGTTTTCCGTTCCGCTATAAAAAAGAAATCAGGCAATATTGCGTTCAAGTTTACAGCTCCCTTGCCTTTTGGAATTGCTTCCATCTAGCATCAGAGGAGTCAACTAGAATGTCTTGTTCAAAGAAATGTGCCTGAAAAACTCTTTCCTCCAGATGATCTTTCATAATTCTTTCGTGCTTTATCTTTGTAAGGCGCTGTGTGCTTTTGGCAGAGCGCCATATATGTTTTCTGTTATTATTATTATTACACCACCCATTAAACAACCATCCACCTGTTTCGAGGAAAGAACAATCGCCAAAATACTTTAATTTGATCCGACCAATATTTTAATGTGAGCGAAAACTCGTATTAAAATAGCCATGGCGTTACTCTAAACCTTTTTCCTTTTTTTCGTACATAACAAACCTATTATGCTTTTGCCTGTAGCGTCATATTGGAAAGAAGTCAGTCAAAATATTTTGCCTGTCGCTTTTCATGTTGGAGAGAAGTCAGTCAAGATATTTGCTAATGAGATATGTAAAATACAAAAAGGTTTACTAATGGGTACTACTAATCGCAGGTTTGACGGTGTGAAAGGTGGGTCGAGATGTGTAGTGCCTTTACGTGCGATTGGCCGTTGAATGTGTACTCCATCTTTAATTAATATACTCTTTCATAATATATTATTATTATTACAACGTTTACACAGAGCTTCAGCCCTTCCCAGGAAGAGGGTCTACAGCAACAAAATAAGATGATACAAATAACCGACAGTCACCACAGATAACAAAAAGAAAGTCTAAGGGTAGATATTTGAAAATGCTCTAAGTCTGGGTTACAGAAGCAAAAACTTTTTTCGCCGCGCGCGGTGAGGTGCGGTGATGTATTGAATATATTCCAACCCCAATCCACCTAACTACTTGAACAGGCGTACGGGGAGTATTTCCGAAAAATTTCGTGACAGGTGTTTGCATGCGCGTGGTGTACCTGGTAAGAACAAGAGATAAATAAAAGACTTGTATACCACAATAATAATAATAGAAACAAAAAACAACAACAAATAACATGGCTATTACAGTTAATAATTGTAAATAATTGGTTCTTTTTTATTTTTTTATAATTAGAAGTTCATGTTAAGTCAGTAATTACAAAAAGTTTTAAAAAAAAATACAAATACAAAATTGACTGGCAAATAAGATAATTTTGAAAAGGACTCCCGTTGGTTATAAGTTAGAAAAATACGAAATACTTGGGTCGTGTTACAACTTTACGTATAGCTTCTGCTAAACGCATACTACTAGGGTGGTAATGTTTAATTTACACCCTCCACGTTGCTACGATTGTTTTCGCGTTTGTACGGCTCATAATAGCCAATCGGTTATCCTACCATCGGTACGCCGTTGGTAAACTCCGTCCCAAACACCATGGGCACGCAATGGGACAGACGAAGACTTTAATTGGGGAAGGATGGCCTGTACAAAAATTAGAATTTCATTAAAATGGTTATTTAAAATAGTTCGTTGTATAGAAAGAATTGAAACTGCGTCCGATTGCAGGAAAATTAATACGTCTCAAACTACACTCTTTTAAGGTGGAATTAAACCATCCAGAGGGCTAAAAATAAAAAAACTACATCATTTGAAAACTGAGGAAGAAATTAGTATTACACATGCATAGTCTAAGTATTGTTTTAATTTGCTTTTTATCCCACTTTCTAACATCATCGTTTTTTGAGAAATCCTTGCTACAAGGATGACATGCCCTTAAAATTCACTTTCGGATATCGTAATTTTAGTCTAGAAACATGTTTTAAGTTTAATATATTTTAGAAATGATATTTTACCTTATTATCAATTAGATATAAGTGCTTAAATTTTCACAAATAATTGTGAACTAGAGACAAAAGTTATTTACTTTATGAGATAGGAATTTTTTAAGAAAATTTAAATATCGCAGCTTGAGAAAACATAAATTACCATAAGAAATATGATAAGTGATTTCAATTTGCGAAGTTACATTTTCGATGCTAAACTTTTGAATGGAAGCTCCGATTGTAGTAATAAAAAAAGAATTAGAAAACGGTGTAATTTCTTCCTAAGTTTCAATTTGTCGATTTTATTTTTAGCCCTCTGAGGGGTGGGTTAATCCACTTAACGCCCAAGGTTAAGCCACTGAATGAGAAATTTTAAAACATTCATCTACTGTAATTTAGCGTAATTTTGAAATATGGCAGGATCATCCAAAATCACACTGTGTTCAATATGCACTCATCGATTGACTGACAGTAAATAAATGTAGTCTATAAGTAACATTATAAACTTACTAGTGAATAAAAAAAAATTGCATGACAAAACAAAACCAAAAAATGACCCTGACCTCTTTACTCACGTACTGTGACGCAGTTGATGTTTCATGATCTGCATATTTTCGAATTTCTACTCTCGCTGAAAAATGAGGATTTGGTGAGAAATTGACAGTCAGATATGAAAGATTTTCGCGGCGAGCCATTTACCACATTCCCAATGTGATTTACTGTTACACGAGTTAAGCTGGGGTTTTCAGTTCCATATACATGTATATTTTTGTCTGAATATCGTAACAAATCTTCTGAATCAATCGACCTCATTTTTCACAAAATTACGTCATTTTTTTCAGCATAGAAAGTCGAAATATGAAGATCATGAAACATTCAACTGCCGACGTCACAGTTGATTAAACAGGTCAGGGTTCAAATTTTGGTTTTTTTCATGACACATATTTTTTTGTATCACTATGTATAACAATTATAGACGGTAATCACCACACAGACATGTTACGTTTTGTTTGCAAAATGCAGGAAAAAATATCGTCACCACTAAATCCACACTGAGGACGCTCGCCCATTACTGATGGTTATTTTTTTAATAATATACGTTTTCGCTCGTTTTGAATTATAATTTGTGAAATGACCTAATCATCGTGTTCCAAGATTACCTCATCCAAGCATGAAGGACATAACATGGTGAATCAACCAGTTCATCATTTTGTGCCTATAGAGTTTAATTAAAATATAGAAACATTCTTTTCGATATTGTATTCAATAAAATGAAGTTCCTTTACAATAAGGTCATTCTGTGGGTATCCAATCCACCAACTTCGCACAGTAGGTGAGAGAGTCACCGCAGTATTGCCAGCCAACGCCCAAATACTTTCTGGGGTAATTGGAGAGCAAAGGCTTCATCCGGCAAATGGCTATTCAATATCTTTCAATCAGCCATTCCAACGAATATAGGTGCCCATAGAAACAAGTACACACGCCATATTTTCCAGCACTTTGTGGAAATCTTCCCACTCCTATGGAACAACAAGCATATTTTTAAAAAAAAAAGTTTCCCCACTTAACTGTCAGGTTTAAATATCCGTTTGGTGAATAAAATCATTTTAGTTCAATATTGACTATTTTTACACGAAAAATCAATAGTAAATCTGAACTGTTCAAACTTCAAACCTGTTCAAACTAATAACTTCAAATTTAACCTGTCCAAAATGGCATTTCATTTTTGGAAAACATAACGTGAGACACACTAGGCTTAGGCCAATGGTTCAGCTGATATAAATCTCTCACTTGTTTGGGGTAAGGCGGGGGGAAGAGGCTGTGGTTCATAAAGGACCTTTGAGTAACCGGTAACAAGTAAAGGAAATGTTTTCTATAATATATTTTTTGTTAAAAATTCCAGTCAAACATTATCATGTGTCCTTAAAAAATTAACAATTGCAATCTATTTCGCAATATTCGTCATTCCAAGCACATGTACATAAAGGAAAACAAAATGCTAATAAGTGAATGTCAAGAAATATCGAATGACAACATTTAAAGAGTTCAAATTATTTCATCATTATAATACATATTTTACTGGACTTAGTTCATTTGTTAAAGACAGCGCTGTCACCTTCCGGATCGGAGCTTATTTTTTTTATCCGTTTTAAGATAGGCACTCCTAGTAGGTGAACTCCGGTAGGAAAAATCAACCTATGCAGTATCCTCTTTGTCAAGATTAGTGTGTTCTGAAGTCTCTGGACTTTTGCGGGTTAAACCTGGTTTTTAGCGCTCACCCTCCCACTTCCCTTGCTGGAGTTTGCTTGTAGCTGCTCCATCTGTCTGAATGGATGCCTTTGCGCGTATGGTGAGTCAGATGACATAGATCGCTTCTGAGTTCATTTTGGCTGCTGTACAGAGTGTCCCAAATAAATTAAATCCCCTCGCATGTGGTGTAGCTATAATTTCAAAATTACTGAGGATATTTAAATTTTATCAAACAGATTTCTGATGATGAAATAGTTTTTCGTATATCCGGTCCAATTTTTGTCTGATAGGTTCACTAGTTTTGAAAACCAAGGCTAAGTATGTACCCGCTGTCAATTACCCCTAACCCCCCATTCTAAAGTTGCCTATATCGATGAAGTAAGGTTCCCCTGAAAAGTATGCTACTAATAATAATAATTTATTAAAAAAAACCAATCTTACTCATTCCATAATGATTAAGATTTGTTTTTAGGACCGTTACCAAAACTTGGTATTTATGGTGGAATTGCCTTTCAAAAATTTAAATGGCTCTAAGCAATTTTGCATGAGAAAATATGTAAATACAAAGTGGTAATTGCCAGGTTCCGCGCTTTGTGCGAGAGGAAGAACCCACCCCACACTGGGGCCACTTGCTAGTCCAGCCATGACTGCAAAATGGTAAATTTCTAACCTTTACTACTGCAGGGCCCCACTCTGATAGGGATGCTGGACCCACCATGGTAAGTCCTCCTATAGGGAGTCTGTACATGTCCTCGCAGTTTGTCTCTGCCTTTTTGTATAAGGTGGGGAGATCCAACATTTAGATCCTTAACAAGGGGGGATAAAAAAAATCGACCTAAAAAAGGAGCAACAATGTTTAATGTCCGAAGCTCCAACGTTTCACAGAAACCCCCCCCCCCAACGTTTTATGACACTCCCTTAGGAATGCCCCAGAGCCAAGGGATTTGTTGACTGATTTATACTGCAGAAACCTCTGCTACCTACTTCTATTGTAGACCATCCTCCTTTTTCAACATTCCGCTACAGATCTTGGTTTTTGTACTTCTTTCTTTCTAGGCAGAGGCAATTGATGCTTCTCTTCCATAGGACCGTCAGCTCTATGATGATCAAAGTCTTTGTTTTGGTAAGAAGATGGTGTTTACAGTCTCTAGCTGTCCTCAGTGGTTTCTGAGGTAACAGTTATTTGTTTTTGTTCCTCAATCCATCAGGATATCCAGTCGTTTGCTTCTATCATACGTTTGTTGGCTCTTTCTTTAGGCATTGGGTGAGACTGGTTTCTATAAGTTTGTACTATCAGCTGTGGGAAAAGGCTATTGTAGAGATTCTCAGGTATCTCAGGTGGGAGGATTTTCTTTCAACTGTTTTGGCTCTACGATGTATGTCACCAGACCTGGGGCAATTGCTTTTCCTCAGTGTTTGGTCATGGCGCAAGTTGTATCTTACTCTTTTCACTTTGTAATGATGATTAATAATATAAGCATTTTAATATTAATAACGCCGATAAATCCACCGAAGCTCAGGGTACATCTGTGGGGCGCCTAAGGCTGCTACGACACAACGAGTAAATCCAGAACGGCGAGGAAGCTTTATGAACGACGTCTGATTTTTAGATGTCAGGAGTAAACCGAAGTTCCTTAGAGAAACGGTTGCGGACGGGTTTGGATGGGCAACTAAATTCACATACGACACGTACTGGCTCCGCAGGGAATCAAACCAGGGACCGCTGACTGTCGTCGCAGATTTGGTATGTACTGTACATTTGCGTATTGTCCTATCCCCAGGTAAGAAGGGTGTATATTTTATAATCCGTATCCCTGAGGATGGCCAGCGCCACGAAGTGTTATGAAAAAAAGCACCATGTGCGCTTGGCCGATTCGAACCGACGACATCCGTATTACCAGAACGGCGCTCTTGCCAACTAAGCTATTAAGCCAGGGTTGGGAGAGGAGCGATAGATATTCATCTATAGGCTTTAGGTCCGAAAGGTGTCTCTCGCTTTCCTAGACGTGCATAAGAACGGTATCTTTACATATCAATTTTATAACTTGTTTTAAAATTTTACTATATGGTTCTACCAATTAGACAAGGAGGGTCATAATCTAACCTTCTTCTGGGCTGATGGCGATGCCTCAACAGAGTGACCACCAAATCGGACGATCTAAGGTTTTCTTTGCAGAAGTGGGTCTGACCCACTGTTTTGGAAGCAATAATGCCAGAAAAGGCCCTTGGAAATTCATTGAGCAGCCATAACGTTGTACCCATCCTTTGACCTCGATCAACTTTGAGATCACTGGGTTTTTTGGACCACGCTAAGAAGAAGAAAGAACTGAACTCGTCGGATTGTAAGAATATCTAGTCTATACTAAATGGCTACTAAATAATAATGTCAAAACATTACCAAGTTGTGATTCAATTTCCTTCTTTCTGATGTTTTTCACAATTAATGTAACGGCCATCATCACATCATTCAGCATTATGATCTACTTGAATTAAAACTAATTCGTAGTTCTCGCGGCTTTCGCGCTGCATTATATTACAAAGCATATAAGCTGTGGGGCCGCTCATGACTTTGACCCTTGGCAATATTGACGCTTTGACCGCCCATCAACATATGAGGTATCCCTTTTTGCCACCTTCTGAACACGTTTGGTTCCAATTGTAACTTCACCTTTTTCAATTGAGTCATTTTTACATTTTAAAGCCTATTTTTCAGTTTGACCTCACATACCTTTGACCTTGGCACATGACCTTTGACCTCTCGACTTATGAGGGATCCCGTTGCGCACCTATGACACCATTTTGGTTCGATTTGAACTTCAACTTTTCAATTGGAGGTCATTTAAAAAAAACCTTACATTTTAGTTGACCACACACACACACACATCATCACACGCACAACAGATTGCTACGTGGTCCTCCAGCTATAGCGGGCGCCCACCAAAAAAAAACTTTCATTACTACCTTAAAAATTAACCAAAAAGTTACAAACTATAGTAACTATTGTGAGTAGCTTATCCGCCTGTCATTCCGAATCGGTTGTTTTGATTGTCTGCTATACCTAGACGCAGAAGTCGGTTATTTCCCTGAACATTGCATTTCCTTTAAAGAGTTTTAAAATTGTATTATTCTTTCACCGATATACTCGGCCTAGAACGTTTTTTTTATTTGTTTTTGCGATTAGGCATATTTCGTAGTTTGAAATACCTTGTGTTTGTGAATTCCTCTGTTTGAAGGAAGCTTTTGAAAGCCGACACAAACGCTGGCACGTTCTTCCGTTAAGTCTGCTGACTTCACTAGCTTGAAGCTGGCCGAAGTCACTTTCCATTTGCTTCCGCTTTCGCTTTCCCCCGTTTTAACACTAATCCTTTGTATGGGGTATAACCGTCATAATATAGCGAAAAACCATGGCAATTATTTTGTTTTTTTTGGCGATCAGCGCCGTGAAAACGCGCATTGTTTCCCCTGAACCGCCTATGGTGACACCCTTGCTCGCTAAAATTCTCACCACGTGAATTTTGGGTTTAAATATGTAAGCCCAGTATTGTACGCTTCATGCTAACCACCGATCTTAGTAGAGGTCTTTTAGTTCCCCGGTTAGCCGCATCTCGCTGCAAACGCCCTTTAAGTTGCATAATTTTAATAATCGACCATACCATGAATGTTTTGTCAAAGAATTTGTAAAAAGTATGACGAATGTGCTTTTAAGATCCAATTTTTTGCTAGGTTGACACACTCATGGACACGACATCTCACCCTCACACACCCCGATTTTTCCTTAAACTTTGTGAGTGTAAAAGACATTTGGGGGTCACAAATGTAAGAATATGACATTTAAAATTCAGCATTTGGTCTGTTGCCATGGGTACGGCCCTTTCTTGTTTTGGCTGATTTAACGGGTCTAAGATAACCCAAATTATCTGATTTCATTACTAAAACATCAGTTTGAAACATAATGGTACATCAAGACGGTAGACATTTTTATTAAACTGACGTCATGGATAAATACCTTCATGTTTACCTACTGTCCTGAAATTTAACAAGTCTGGGTTGCCACATTCTTATCTGTTGCCACGATTGAAATACAACCAGCATTTCACGATATTAAAAAACTCAAAATTTTATGGGGGCAGGTAAAATCCCATTTTTTCTCCAAAATGGGTGATTCTTTTTTTCTTTTATTTTTGGTGCACTTATGTTGACTTGATGAAGAATCCCTTCAATTTGATGAAAAAAATTTTGTGGGCAAAGTACGCGTTTACCTTGTCCGTGACACTAAATCACGGGGCTTTGTGCAATCAGGCGTATTGGCCTCTTTTTAGGGTATTATTTGAGTCTATAAAACTTACATTAGTGTCTAATACTATGCATTTTGGGCTCTAAAAGCAGATGGAATACTTTATACAATCTATCTGTCTGTCTATGTCTGGTCTGTATGTGTGTCTGTCCTGTCTTCTGTCTGTCGTTCACAACTTGCGAAAAATATTCCCTTTTTGCCAAACGTTTGGGCTGATTGCAAGCAAAAATCTGTCAGAAAGAACCACTAACCAAAGGCCCAAATGGGGTTTCACAGATTTGGGTAAAGGTGCACACAGGCCAATTAAATGGGCATTCTTTGAATATATTATAAACTTCCTTTCTTGTGCCACACGAAATTGCGATGTTCACGCAAACCTGGACATTATGGATTACACAGATTTATTTCAATGATCACCTTATTGTTCAATCGATCAGAAGAAAGTTGATCAAGGTCCATATGTTGTGTGTGTGTTTCATTTATAGTATACACCTTTTTGGTTGACACTTTCAACTTTTACTTTTTAGTGGAGTGATAGATCAAGTTCAATGCTTAGTGGGTGCTTTATACATGGGAGATTGAGGGTCTTATATGGGGTAAAAGAGGAGGAGGTCGACGGTCATTCAGGTCCCTTGAGGTCATTATATTGCTCTGTATACACCTTTTGGTTGGCTTTTTTCAACTTACTGTACCGTTTTAGTTGCAGTGATGGATTAAGTTCATCATTGTCTAGTATGCTTATACATAGAGACAAGGGGTCTTATGTGGGTAACACATGTGAGGGTCATTGTCTTTGTCAGTCAGATGCTTTTGGTCATTACATTCCTCCTCTTGTTCTCTGACCACAAAATCGGACGACCTATTACCATGGAACTACTGTCTTATTTTTTCTTTTGCAAATGCTTGCGAAAATCGTTCAGATACTGCTTACCCCAGGCCATATGAGTGTACACACAGGTCACATGGGCCGATTACAGGGGCACTTCTTTGAAATTTATAATTCCTTCTTGTGCTACACATCAATTGATCTAATCACCAGCCTTGTCAGAAGAACCGTTGACCAAAGGCCCATATTAATGACCTGCTGAGGTACAGCACACCACTGGTGGCGCTTGTTGAAGGAATGCCCGCGGACAATTGGAGAATACTTGTAGATTATGTGTACTTCCATAAATAAGGGACCCACGTTGTGACAAATGCTTATTTTGGCCCTAAAATCAGTTATCATCGTTTTGTTGAAATTACTATTAGAATGGTTTATTTGCGAAAGTCCCTTCAAATGGGGAATAAACCAAATCACAGAACTAAATTCAGAGCAGAAAAGCTATCAACATACTGGTTTAGAGGGGAAAAATGGGTTTTCTTGTGTACAGGGGACACCAAATGCAAACTTTCCCACTTGAGCACCCTAAACTAGTTCAATATTAATTTTTGTTTATTTCACCAGAAAGATTGGTCATAATGCAAGTCAGTAATCCATTCAGCTATTAAATTCTTTTTTAGAAGTAATACCAGCACAATGGTTCTCAATATCTCGCGTGTAACAGGGGACACCCAAATGTTTTATTTTCCATTTTTTTTCAAGTGTGCCTTGAAGTGGTCACTTTTCATTAATGTATGTATAGGAACCACAAATAAGATGATAAATTAAGTAGAATTTTTTAGCAACTAAACATACGCTAAGATTAGAAAATGGAAGCAATGAGTATGTCACAATGTAAACAATTTTGGGGACACCAAAGGTCAAACGCAAATAAAATAATGGCCATATTTTTTTTCAAAATTGTCTTTACTTATTGCTAATTAATTCTTTCTGAACATCTAGTGAACATTAACTATACAATCAATTCTTTATATTTCTGATTTTTATTTCAGAATCAGTTTGTTATCTATTATTTAGGAGCCTGTACAAATATTTTAACCCTCAATTCAAGGCTGTAGTCTAAAACCGATATTAGTCAAGATTAAATGGGGGGGGGGTCAACAAATTTTTTGCCTAAAACAGTGATAATTTTATCTTTTTTTTTGTTTTTCCATCAAATTTTATGTATTCCTTTGGCTGTGGAAATTAACTTTATTTCTACAAATCATTGCAAGTCACAGGGAATTCTGTATCTTAAACTAAAAGTTTACATCCAGGCTGTACTTTTCTTATTTAGGGTCGATGAATCACGAACGGCTGTTGGTAAGGAGTTTTCCAGATTGACCAATCGAATTAGCTAAGTATATCTCTAGAGTTTTGGCCAGTGTACCGAGCAGATACACCACAAGTCCGTTCTGGGTCTGTGCCAAAACGAAAGTGAAGGGAAGATATAGGGCTTCTGGGAGTGATGGGTCTGATGTACCATTTCCTTTATAGGGGTATATTGTATTGTGGGCCATTCATTTCCTCCTACCTAGAAGGTAAATGCCTCTATTTCATCACATTTTGGAAAGGTATCCGACCCTCCTTTATATGATTCAAAACAATTGTTTTTTTGTACATATTAATAAGCCAAGATTTGCTATGTAAATGTCTCTTAACCTATTTCAATCTTTATAAAATGAACAGTGTTTACAATGTTAAATGACTGTCAACCTAATTCATATCTTCTAATTCAGATTTGTTTATGAAGAAATCTGCATATTTCAATATGGCACTTTCTTTTTATATAGTGACCGTAAAAAAACGCCCAATACTGATATACTGTATTTAGTACTCGCGTAATAAGAACTCTGGGAAATCAGCTATGAAAACATGTTTGCGTATATCAACCTGATCTGGGTCTATTTTTAAGTTATAGAACCTGTTAACAAAAAGAACATGTCACAAAAAGTCAGAATTAGTGATGATGTCCTACTTGTCGACGACCCTTTAAATTTGGGGTTGGGGACTTGAGCATTGGTCATAATTTTTGGAAACACATTGAAAAACAGTGTGGTAAATTATAAATTATCGAGGAATACCCCTTTGATTGCGCCACATGACCTTTGACCCAAAGCTGTAAACACCTCCATATGGACCTTGGTCAGCGGTTCTTCTGATCGATTGAAACCATAATGAATCATTGAAATAAATCTGTGAACATCCTCTATATGTGCCAGTTGGTGAACCTGCATTTTCTTGTGGCCCAAGAAGGAATTTCTAATTTTCAAAGTATGCCCCTAAATTGGCCCATGTGGACTTGGACCCAAATCTGTGAACACCCATATGGGCCTTGGGTTAGTGGTTCGCTGACAGATGTTTTTCTGCAATCAGCCCAAACGTTAGGGGCAAAAAGGAATATTTTCGCAAGTGTAACAGACAGACGACACACAACCCACAGACAAGACAGATACGGAACATCCCAACAGACAGACAGATAGATTGTAAAAGTATTCCATCTGCGTTTTTGAGAGCCCACCAATAATATTATTAGACACTAATGTAATGTTTTTATAGCTAAATCCTGACCCCTGAAATATACCAAAACGCCTATCAAAAATCCCCGATTCTGTGTCACGTGGACAATACACCGTACTTCCCACAAATTTTTTTTCATCAAAATTGAAGGGCGTTAAGTCCTTCCATGCAACACATAAAAAAAAAATAATCACCCATTTTGGAGAAAATGGGATTTGACTTTGGCCCATAAGTTTTTTTTCATCTATCGTGACATGCTAGTAGTTCAAGAAACCGTGTCAACACCATAGAAGCTGGCAAACCCAGACTCGTTTAAATTTATGACAGTAGATGTTAAAACATGCGGGTATTGACCATAATGTCAGTTTTATAAAATATCACCGTCTGATGTACATTTGTTTGAAAAAATGCGTTGTTTTTTAGTAATTTAAATTACTATTTTGGGGTAATCCTCCACCCGTAAATCAGCAAACAACCAGAAAGGGCCGTTACCATTGCAACAGACAAAATGCTGATTTTAATGCATATTCTTAACACTTGCAATCAAATGTACTTTTTACCTCACAAAAAAAAAATTGGTGAGATGTCGTGTCCATGAGTTTGTCAACGTAGAAAACATTGGCTCTTTGATTAGCTGCTTATCCCATAGTCATGGATAACGTTCATGATGCCGACATTTGAGTATATACGCAATTTTTTGCTGCTAAGATAGATAAGGGTGTGTAGAATCAGAATCTTGCCGGTGCCATAAAATGATAATTATCTATTGAAAACCCTATATTATCAAACTATGGATTACTATATTATATAGATGAATCCAATGGACAAGTGTATGCCTTGTAACCTAAATTCAAAATGGAAGCCAAATCCAATAATTTAAAATATGCCCTAATAACAGTCATACTCCATAAAAATAGACATGAAGAACTTAGGTTATTTGTTAGGCCAATAATATATTTCTGAATACTTTAAATTGTAACATGACGTCCAATCAATTATGGCACATTCTTCAAAAATACTTGACATAAATTTATAGTACTACAGCCTTCACTTCAAATCGAATCAAGGTTCAATTGCATTAGAAATGTACCTTTGTCTAACCAAGTACAACGACATTCAATTTGTTTTGAAAAAAATTGCCAAAATATCGAAATAAAACTCATATGGTCAAAAGTTTGTCCAAATACAGATGAATTACATGTTTTCACATATATTGCACTCATTTATAATTGGATCCATTTTTTATTTATCGTGATTACATGGTATCACTTGTATGATCATACTTAGTTACATTTCTAATTGTTTTCATTGACAAATACTTTATCCTTGATGGAAAAAGTTGAAATTTTTTCAAGTATTTTTTGAAGAATTCCGTGTTTTTGCTGCCATTTGATTGGTGGCAACCGGCGAGTTCCTAATTCACAACACACTCTTAACTACACGTTCAACAGAAAAAATTGTGTATTATACTCAACTTTACGGTCAGCCATACTTTCACCATATCTCTCTCTTCCGCTACCAAGGGATTTTGACGTGGGGTAAGTGGGACATGTTACTGATTTTTTTTTTATTTTGTGCATTTTTTTAGAAATGAAGAGCTGATTTTCAAAAGGGTGATAACCCACAAGTGACTTTGGGCAAAACCACATTTTTATATGGATATTTTGCCTTGGTTCATTTAGTTGAATATTGCAAACGTGGACTAAAATCCTCTGATTTGGTGGCTTTAAAATTCAGGATCTTCATTTTTTTATTGGGCAAAAAATTAGATTGACTTAACCGAACTTTGGCACAAAACACATTTTAGTTAACTCTATGGTTCTCGTTTAGTACCCACTCTAAAGAGTTTGGCAAAAAGAAATTTAAAATAAAAAGAATGAATCCGAAATCTCATTTCCTTTTCTAGTTAATACTTTTTGATTTTTTGAATACCACATTCACTAACCAACAACATATTTTCTGAAATGGAATAGTTACATTAACGCTAATCGCCTATCTGGACCGAACGCATGTAAATATGAATCTACTAGGGCGTTGTGGTTTTGTAAATTTATTGTCACTAAAGTTTGCCTCTCGTGCTTGTAAAGCAGCCCATGAATTTTTCGTTCACTGATCCGCAAATATTAGCTAAATCATTCTCCATCAACCTGTACATCTATTGTCCGCCCCCCCAAAAAATTGGTGGTACGTTGCGAGTGAAGGCCGGGGACCCAGGCTATGGCAAATATCGGGCATCATTAATGTGCATTAATATAGCGGTGCATTTCAAGAACGTTTGCCCGACCAGGGGCCCCGTTCCCCAAACTCGTGCGAAGAGAGATTCAGAGAGAAAGAGAGGACCCTAACTTGTATACTAATCTTGCGTAATGTCCGACATCACACCTTTGTCAACCATTTACACAGTGGCTTTGGACAAATGGGTCCACTCAGCAATGACATAATTGCACGTAGATTTACGCTGAGTTTCAGGAACGGACCACAGGGCTCTTCAACCAGGCGAGCTGCAGAAACATTCAAAAATTTCTGAGGATGGAACTATCAATTAGGTAAATCCTTCAGGATTGCCATAAAATGTGTCTCAAAAATTTTGAGAGATGATTAGGATGTTACTCGCCAACTGAGCGATCAAAGGCCAAAGAGAGCAACATGGATAAGGACGATGCAGTAAATCCTCAGAAGTTTCACTCATAATTCCGATTTTGACGGGGAACGTAGTCATCAATGATAGATTGGTTTATTTGCTACACCTATCCTTACGCTTGCACCTATGGGGACATTTTTGCAGTTTCTACACACGTAAATACAAATTTCCAATGATTCCACAACACGGCTTTTTTTCTCAAATATTCTGACGTCACCAAGGTTCATTTAATGAGTAGCCCTCTATCGATACGGGCTATTATGTTTCGCCGATTTCCTCCCTACACATTTGTAAGTGCACCCTCAAGAATGTAGTTTTTCCAATTTGAACAACGTTGAAACCTTATTCTAAATCATATTTAAATTCCCATTCTTGATAAGTTGAAGGTGCCACGGAGATTTCACATATCGGGTGTCTCTAAAAAAAATTGAAAGCCGTGCTTTTTTGCACTGATATAAAACTTTCCTAAAAAAATTCCCTATCTACGGACTGAGTTCAGAATTATTTCTTACTTTGACAAAATTTGCGAAATGTTTTTTTTTTGTATTGGAGAAAGACAAAATTTCAGGGTGTATTTTTTTTATATTAAAGGTAAATAAATCAAAATCACGCTTTGGTTTTCACTTTTACAGGTGCAACAGAGATTTCACATAACAGGTGTCCCCCTAAAAATCGTCGCGCAGTGACTGTTTTTGGCCCTGGATGTAAAGCCTTTTCCATCAAAAAAGATCCCATCTAAAAGGATTATGCTGGGAAATGTTTCTTTTGTACAAAAATTGTTAATTTCTAATTTCGTATAGGAGCAAATACAAAATTCCGCCTATGTTTGATTGAAATATAAGCGCAAATCAAAATCACCTTTTTGCTCTTTTTAAAGACATTTCTGTTCCAAATACAGGTATGAAATCTATTGGTGTCTAATCATATGAAATTACTATTATGACACAAATTTGGGTGCTTCGAAATCAAATCTCTCGTTGCACCTTTAAGATACTTATATTTATAGTCGAACCTTTTGATTCTCTAAACTGAATGAAAGCAGTATGGATTCCGTGAAAATCTCTCGTTACATCTTTGGAAGTTTGAGACTCACATGATCGAGACTTTGTGCGTGCCAAGTAGTCAATCCTGCCCACGGCACAAGCGTTAGGCTCAATGGCTGACTTGGAATTCCATGTGAAATGGGTGTGTAATAAACCAGTTCAGCATTTGGATGAACTGTGTTTTGTTAATAAAACACAGTTCAGCATTTGGATGAAATAGAGATACTTCTTTTGGAATGGTAGATTGAACATGGATATAAGCAAATGCTGGACAGGATACCAGTCATTAACCACGTAAAGAAATGAAGTGTACTGTGGATTTCATGAGGAACGAATTATACTGCCGTACTGTTGTAAGTGGTATGTAAGAAGGATCAATAGGTAAAGGGGTTTCAGAAAAAAATAACAACCTCGTTTGCTTAGCATTAGGGGAAAAAATAACAACATAAGGAACGCCCGTGTGTTGCCAAAGGGTAACTGCAGATGGGGCACACTTAGAATGGCGTAACCATGCCATATCAAAGCTCGATTGTTTTAATTGCGATAGCAGTTATTGCCCATCATTAAGAATATTTATGCATCCAGGATCCGTCTTGTGAACAATCGAAACCAAGTATTTTTCGTGAAGGATCTAAACTAATGAATGATTTCCTGTCAAAAACAGTCCCCGGACCATGTCGTTAAAATCTAGTGAAAGTCAGCTTTAGTAAAAAGTTGAGTCAAAATTCAAACTTATAGGGTTTGTCAGACGATTCGCGTCCCTTCGTATTCGGTATATAAGCATTGTGTAACGTGGATCGCGATGGGAACATTACAGTGCCAATCTTGTATGAAAAAGTAGTGGATCATTCGCCATGTAGTGGACAATAAGAATGTTCTTTGCTTGGATGGTGTGAAAAACAGATCCAGGAAAAAATTGACACATGCACGATGTATAATGCGAGTTAGCATTTCTTAGATTCGATTCGAGCTATACGTGAAAAAAATTCTACAATCCTCCCTGCCACCCCCCTATTGGAACTTCTAACTAACAATGTGCCCTGTCGCTTAGCACACATGTTTTTGCTGTTGCATAATTTCTGTTGTTGGATAACAGTTTCCGCATGCATTTCACCATTCAAACACTTCCGAAATACTGCCGATGTGATAAATTAGAGATCCTATGTTGTGAATCCTGTAGTCCATCTGTCTACTGTATTCACCAAGTTACGGGCACACCCAGTTCTCTTATACGAGGGAATCCAGGAGAACGGATAAACACCGTTTTAAGGCGAATCTGGGAATAGAGAAATGAAGTAAGATCATTAGAGTACTTGAAAACCCAGATGTCCGAAGGGGAAGAAGAAGAAGAAGAGAAGAAGAAGAAGAAGAAGAAGAAGAAGAAGATGATGATGATGATGATGATGAATGATGATGATGATGATGATGATGATGATTGAGGATGAAATTCATTGACCTTCAACCTTCACAGAAGACAATTCACTGAGGATTTAACCTATGCTCTCACGGTCATGAAAATAAGCCACAGATTTACCAAACATTAATTACACGTTGCTTATAAACCGAGATATAGGACAAAGTGTACTGAACAATGGCGGTCATTTTTGAAGTAAACCATAATACCTTGTCTATTCAGGTATATAAATGGGTGCCGTGTAAAGAAAATTGAGTGTCCCCCATGAGAGAGTGTCCTAGCTACCAGAGCAACATGTACGGAATAAACCGTGACCTTGTATACGAGGCCATTTGGTACAGTGCTGAAACAAAAAAAGGTGCATACGGCACCCGGAAGTGATTGATGGGAAGGATAAAACTAACGATATCTTTTTTTATTAAAAATAAACAGTCAACGAAATTTACTGCAATTCAATGTATCACAATGCAACAATGTACCGATTTGTGTCGATTAGAACTGTTTCGAATAAAATAACTATGCTGGTCAAAGATTGTTTTTCTTGGATAACTTTGAATTTAATCAAACATGTTTGGGCAAGATCTGCATTCAATTCACGTTAGAATAAGATTGCGGGAATAATTTCTCTGGCCTCAGAAATTGCTAATTGTAAAGAGTTTCTGAGTATCAAAGTATTCGATTATAAATCATATACTGTATATTTGAACCATAGGTCATTATGTAATATAATTCAAGGATGAAAAATATTTCAGCCGATGCGGAGACGACATCCTGTACAACAGGAAAAACCATACATTATCCCAACACACGGAATCAGCCCAAAACTGGCTTCATTCAGATTTGGACAAGCTGGTCAGCGGTTATGTTATACCTGTGGTGATTGCTATTTCAGGGTTGAGCAATTTTGCATTCATTTATATGGTAGCGCGTCTTCGTCGAATGTATACCATAACAAATATGTACTCGTTAACATCTCCATTGCGGACTGTAAGTGGGGCCGGTGCGCCTCTACTTTATCTGTAAACCTACTACGCTTCACCTATAAGGTCATGTCCGTTTGAGAATGACTCGTTTTGCTACATGGCGTTCTTCATTGCATACCTTGGGTACCTGTGTTCCATTGGAATGATCACAATCGGTTTCGTTTGAAAGGTATCTGGCCGTGTGCAAACGTTTCTCATAGGCAGATGCCAAAGTACTTCACGAGCCGTGAATACTTTTGACGATTGCAGTTTGGATTATTGCATTGATTTTAGCTGCAGTGGTTGCACATGATAGGTTAAAATACTAAACTTGTCTCATATGGCCAGAGGATGAGCTATTTCGCGATTTGCAACTTTCCTTTTAATACATGTCAAGCGATGGGAACCGGGCCACCCTACGAAGATGTTATTCTCTTAACTGATTTTCATGCCATAATTAGTACTCTGTTGGAAAAATGGCAGTAAACGGCGTTCTGTTTGCCCTTATCATTCATGCTCTTTTTACGCGCCCGTTCTTGGAGGGCCAGAAATCGGCAAAGGAAATCGAGCGATGCAGGTTCGTAACCAGGTGACTCGAGCACTCGTCATAATGAATAGTCTTCTTCATCACTCAGCACCATTCGAGAAAAAGTCTGAGTAATTGATGAAAACTGAGTGATCTGGCTTTTTATCTCAAGGTCAGGTAAATACGATTACAATGATAGGACGATGTGGATTGTACGTCAATTCGGCAGCTAACAGTTTCATCTACGCCTCAGTTTGCAAGTTTACGGACGGTTTTCGAGAGGACTTTTCTCTTTTGGCAAGAGACAAAAATCAAAACGCTCCAAGGCATTCTCGCAAGAAACATCTGCAACAACTAATCTAAAGTTCACATTATGCATATTCTTAACTAAGAACATTTTTGGCATCAAAATAATGCCAAAAATAACAACTGTTTTAAAGCACGCAGTCAAGCTTGCTAATTAAACAGATTTATACCAGCATACTGGCGGCCACTGGAATGGTTTAAATTTGCAACATGTTCTAGAACTAGGAATAGGTTTGTGCAATGGCGTTCCATAACGTTCACCTTTAGTTTATTCCATAATTAAGTTATTCAATGTTGGATGATTCAACTTTTCTCGATATTCAGAAACGCACAAAAGTAAAATTAATTACAGGGGGTATAGTTTTTCGAGGTGAATGTTCCTAGACCAGGTATTTGTTTGCGTCACAAGTAACATCGGATTCGTGGGGACATTATTTTGTTAGAATAAGTCTACAAAAAGTTCATTTACGGCGTGAAAAATAGGTACATACACGACGTGGTAAAGCGGGCCTACCCACGGCTACACTTATTTTGTAGTAAATGCAATGCCATGAGAAACGATCTTCCCTTTTAGAGGAGGAATGTTGAAATTGAGGTGATGCTAGGTTACAAATGATTGTTATTTCGTACTGGGCGGAAAAAACCTTCAGATGTGCATTTGACCTTTAAAAGCAAAACCTGCATGTAGAAAAAAAGGTTACATGACAAAACCTCATAGTAACATTTTCGAGAGACACCAAAAACTGAATAATTACTGTATTGCCTTGCACAAGAAAGGTTGTCCTTTCTAAATATATTTAGGTAATTCTTTACTCCAGATTCTGAAAAAAAGTGCCATATATTTTACTATCATAATTAGGCAGAAATTCAAGCTGAACCCCGATGTGACCAAAATGCACATATGAAGGTTTAGCACTGGGGCCCTCTTTTACATATGTGGTTTTGCAATTGACCTCTGAAGTTACACCCTTGAGGTCGTTCCCGCCCCGCGACGATTTAGACATTTAATCGCAGCTCAAAAATAATAATATAATAATAATGAATTTATATGGCTCTACGGAGAACAAAGCGCCGTACAACAAATACTAAAAAACAATCTACAACAATGAGATTACGCATAATAGGAAAATAACCAATCCCAAGTGAAAAATGAAGCTTAGGAAATAAGTATGTTTTCAAGAGCGCTTAAGGACAGTGGTGGATGGTGCCTCTCTAATATTTAAACAGGAAACTTGTTCCAGATCCTAGCTCCAGAAATTGTCTCTCAAATCTATGCCGTACCAGGAATAACAAGCCGAGTAACATCAGAAGAAGGACCGTAGCCGTCGTCCTGTACCATCAGAATTACTGTCCAACACATACAAATTTATCAAAAAAGTGTTGGAGCCTTGTGAGAGCTATTCATTAGATCCGTTATAGTAATGGAGTTGGAATAGTCAATACAGGACAAGATAAAAAGTGATAAATTGTCTACAGAAGCTCCAAATCGGATTGGACATACTCATGGTGAATCAAACATAACCCCAAGGTCTTTACACAAAAAGATGCAGGACGAATGTCACCAGATTAACTGTATTGGAGGCCGATTTTTCAAAACACCCCCCACCCCCTGGGCGTGGCACAAAGACTATAAATTCTGATGTGTTGTATTCATCTTTTTTGGAAGCAACGTTATTGTCAGATAACAGATGAAAGTTTTTTGAAGGGCTGCTCACAAGCACCTAGAATCTTTGGATTAAACTCCACAGAAAAGCGAGGAACATCAGCATACGAGTGAAGTTACCATCATGTTCCTAATTTATGTTACCGGACTGGATGGAGTATACATTATGAAACCCTGAGGGCCTACAATGGAGCCCTGAGGAACAGAGAGTTGACAATATGCTGACATTATGCTGTTAACCATCACTCGGCTACTACGGTCGCTGAGATATGATCTAAACCGATCAAGAGAATTCACTCAAGATAAAGGGTTACGTTCTAGGAACAATACACATTTCAGTTTGCCAGCGATTAAGAAATCATTGTGAGGCGGTTTCACATATTTCAGCGTCTGATCGGACAAATGCAATGCGACACACCCTTAATGGAGAGCTCTTATGATATAAGAGAAAACACTTGTGACATTGAAATGAACAAGTTTGTTGAAATAAGCAGTGGATTCCGATAAGCGAATTGGGCGCAAATGAAGATTAATGAGGGATAAGTTGTTATTTAAAAACTATCTTATGGCAGCAAATGTTTTTTAGAATAAAATCATTAGAATTATAGAACAATACACAGACACAACTTGCAAAATCTGCATAAAAGTTATAGCGCCTGCGTGCATGATATAGGCCAGACGGTAAACGTCTTGAAGATGTTATTGATTCTGTAGATACAAAATGCCTCTTCTCTCGCAGTGGGCTGTGTTCGAAAAAAAGTTGGAGGTTTCACGGTCGCCTGGATTTACTTTTATGCAGTAGGTGTGACTGATACGCGAGGGCAACATGTGCTTACATGTAACAAATACTTCCAATGCGAGGCTCCCTTCATCTTACACTCCGCGGTTGTGAATCTATCGTCCCTTTAAACAATGTAGTCCAGGGATAAGCCAACAAAAAAAAAAAAAAAACAACGTGCCTGTGTGATAAGAAATATGACACTTGGCAAATAATTATATGAATTAAAGATACTATTCAAATTGGACTTGTTGGGACCGTACATGCAATTTTTGTCAAAATTTTCAATGCCTCATATATCGGTTAATAATACCGAAAAGAGAGCGTGATCATGTGTCTAACCTGGTTTCCATGGTCCAGGAATCTAAATATTGAAAAATACCTCGGGTGAGTCATTTTGTTTTCCAATACGGAGCCAATGTACACTAAAACTGATGCTTTTATTCGCTTTGAAACAAAATAACGGTTTTCAACGATTGAATTGTATTATTCCTATGTTTTAGGTCAACGAAACACATATGATTTACATTGTAATAATCCCTTATAAAATCGTTTAAATGTGGAAAAAGAGATCACCTGACATAAGATCGAATATCAGGTGGTGCAGCATTCTATTTCACATCGTTCACAGACTTCACATGACTGTTCCATCCTTTCGTGCTCGTGTCGTGCATGATAGTTGTATATAGATGTACCAGGGATGCAGAAAGCAGTGTAAATGCAAGAAAGATAATGCAAAAATGCAAATGCAATGGATATGAATGATAATGTCATCTACATGAACACAGGCATGATTTTTAACCGAGGTATAATTCTGGGATAGACAAAAAACATGTAGTTTGTGTATCTATAATAGAAGGTTTAGATAAAAATTACAATCCGGTATGTCTACACCTCAGATAAGTCTTGTATTAAATTAAAAATAGAACCTACAGGAGGTTTGCTATTTTCAAAGAATTTGTACGGTCGTGAAATTAGCATGAATCAGCATTATATCATGTACCAAGACCGCCCTGGATTTTTCGCATAGTTCACTTTCCAATATTTTATGACACATTTAGCTGCATGCATTGGTATGTGATCGGTTTGAGATCTGAATTGCAATACAAGAACCTAGTTGGCGTCACCGTGCGTCCTACTTTTATTTGAAAATGGCGGCTTCCAGGAGTATACTTGCAGTTGCCTTAATAGCATCTCAAAAGTTAATAGTCTGGCTACTCTTAAGAAAAGTTCAATTTTAACTCAAAAGTTATGTCAAAAAACATTTAAAAAAAAAAGCAAGGACAAAATTATGTCAAATTTGGACTTTCTGGGCCCTAAAAAACATAAGTTATTACATAAAAAAAAAATCAATTCATATCATTTGAGAAAGATATGAAAAGTGTCAATTGTAGTGCCAATGGAGGCACATCTGAAACCGTGTGTCTGTGTGCTACTTTCTATCCTTCTATACGTATTCATCCCAGTAACTGTCCAAATATGGCGGCAATATCAACGATCTAATGTTCAATCTAATAATATTTCTCCAATTTTTCCACGAACAACACGGATCTCTTCTTCCAATCATAAAAGTGCATGTATTTTCTTTTCAAATTAAAACAATTGCAGAATGTCATTATTTCTAGTACCAATGTGATCTTTAAATTGTAATTCTATTACCTTTGCTGCCCATTATTGAAAATTGCAGCATTCTGATGGTCAGTTTACTGCCCTTATTCTGCAATAATGAGTCGCGAATGCATTTTCTCTTAAATCAGTTTAGGTATAGAAGAGAAATAAGGGTTTGCAATATAATTTAGGGGCTCATAATGTATCCTCGGCCGGAAAAACTTAAAATAATGGGCTCGGCTCGGCCTCGCCCATTATTTAGTTTCCGACCTCGGACCCTTATTTGCCCATAAATGATACGCATCACCCCTTTATTTCTTAAATATAATCTAAAGATGTATATTACTGCAAGATATGTGTTTCAGGGTATACAAACCAAATATGCATTTTGAAAAACACTTACAGTTTTTACACACGCTGCGGCCTCGTAAAATATTATCTAAATCAAACATAATTAGACGATACATACAAATTACAGTGCACAACAAAAACAAAAATCACGTCTAGAGGTAGATATTTAAAAGTTAAGTCTAGGGTGCGCCGAAGGCAACTTTTTCGCCGGGGGAGTATGGCATATTCCAACCAATCAACCAACTACTTGAACAGGCGTACGGGGATTATGTCGAAAATTTGTGACAGGCGTTGCATTGCGCTGGTACCTGGTAAGAACAAAAGATAAATAATACATACATTCTTGTATTACACATATAATAATAATAGCAAAAACAATATGGCGGCAATTAAAATAGATTTTAAAATATTTTTTCTGAGTCAGTTAACAGGAAGAGGCCGGGTCCGTGAAGCTACATAATTTGGACTTTTTATGATGAGAAGCGCATTTAAAATAAGCCAAGTGCAAAAGTCACAAATAAAAATATCAACCGTAAATCAAGATATTCGTGAAAAAATGAGGGTCAAAAGAAACCTCATTGATCACTGAAGGTTAAATAGATTTCCATCCATCCAATTTTGTGTAATCGGTCATTCTTAATAGTCTATGTTCTTCAAATACCAACCTGAAAATAAAAGCCCGTGACGTTTTAGCATATTGTCGCGGTGTTTGTTAGTGTTAGTGTCCCTACACGACTCGGGGGAATCACTCAAAGGTAGAGACCTCGCTTAGTTTCTTTTTCTAATTATGTTAATCACGCCGCAGAAAGTCAGCCTCATGCGCGCTGCATAACATTCCCATTCATTTCTCCTCGCCATCCGGAAACCGATCAACCACCAGAGGGCGCAATACAAGCCAGACGGTGACGGCTGACTGTCACAGAACCCCCCTGCCGCCCAGAGCGAGAATCCACCGAGCGAAAAGCTCGAAAAGGCAAGCCATTTATACCCATAATAAAACTTAACATAGAAAAAATAATTACATGGTCATAACATGAAACAATAAGACATTACTTTAAGGTAATTAAATCCTCTGTCCTTTAGGTAAAGCGAAAACGCAATACAAACTGTTCATATTACCCAATCATTTCCTATGCATGTGCCTTACACAACCTGAAACATGAGAGTGCAGATGTGGTATCATGTGAACCAAGCCTCAACGAGAGTGTGTGGGCCCTCTCTACACAATCCCAACCGAGAGGCAGTTTGCACAATGAACACATAACTCCCTTGGGGTAGCTAATCCCAGGCAAACCATTGGTCACTGCACAAACCTCAATTAATACTAAAAAGTCAGAGAAAATAAAACTGCCTGAAAAGCCAGAAAATGCACACGCGCCCACCTCTAAATTCGAGAATGTAAATCACAATAGTTTGAAGTCTCAAAATTGAGGGAAAAAACATTCAACATTGACCTAAAGTATCAAACCTCAAAAAATCAATGGCACCACATCCTGAATTTGCTATAATGTGGTAGCTAGCTCAGGGGCAAGACTAACGGGATTCGTAAAGGCAGAACCCGATTTTTAACTATATATGTACATATAGATGTATACAAACAGTCAATTTTTATTTGAGAGTGAAATTTAAGGACTTCCGTACAAAACACCTATGACCATTGCACAGTATGGAAATTCACTGTGGTGCTAAAATAGATAACATAATTACAATGGAAAGGCACGGTGGTCACTTCTTGTAGATCATCATAAGTGTAATATCTGAGTTTCAATGATGTCCTTCAGAACCGACAAGAAAAAAAAAATTAAGTGCACTGCTAACAGACAGCATCTTCAATCTCTGTTACCAATCCTAAAAAAGTATAAAGGTGTTCTGAATAAAACACAGAAGAGTACCTTTAATTTTCCTAGGTACCTGGAATCAAACAATCACATTAGGTAATTAAAAACAGATGCTTTGTAGCATATCATAAACATGTATAAACTTGGTGGATATTCCAAAGGTACCAACATGATGACTGCAAGGTGTTGCTTATGAGCCGAATAATACATTTAGTTATAAAGATATGACTGCAGACATCCTTCTGCAAACAATATTTAAACCAGCCTTCACAAAAAAGTTAACTTGCATGAATTTGTTTCTCTTGTTGTGTGTGTACAGGGTCACATAGTGTGGGTGTGGTTGTGGGTGTGTGTGGCAGGGTGTGTGGAGGGTGTGAGTGGAAGTGTGGGTGCTGGTGTAGGAGTATGTGTGTGTATGTATGTGGGTAGACTTGTGTAAGTTGTGTTTGTATTGAATTTGGTTGCTACAAGATTTAATATAACCTCAGTAAATCTATGGTACACCTGGACATGAACATTGGCTGGCAAAAATACATTACATTGTATGAACATCCTATCTGGTACAATGGCTGTGCATGTGAATCATCATGATTATATGAAATACAAAATTGGAAACTTCTGAAATCACATAGCTCAAATGATAAATACACCCTACTTTGGTACCAGGCATATGCTTCACACGTCTTATGATTAGGGACCCCGATTATGCCACCTAAAATGTGCTCAAAGACATGTAACAAACTATAAATAGTCAACATGTCTCCAAGCAAAAGAATTCAAATTTGAGCAGGTGAACAAGTTTTAAAGTTTTTAATCAAGATTCACTAGAAAAATTGCAAAATACACAGTAAAAAGTACCACAACTGAGGGCCAGAAAATAACTGATGGAGTTGTTATCCCAAACATAATAAAAAGAAAAAAAAACCTGATTTGAGTGTGACCACTCATGGTGGCTGTGAACATGAAGCAATTTTGGAAAGAAATTAAATAAGCTATCTATTTCACACCTGAACTTGATACCAACAGTGTGTGTGGCTTATATTTTGTGTCATGTCACATGTTTCTGTCTGATCACCTGTTTGGCCACACCTGTGTGGTTGCTCACCATGTTGTGTCACACCACCTGGTTATTGGTCACACACATGTTTTGTCTGATCACCTGTTTGTGTCCCATCACCTGTTGTGTTGTACTGATCATGTTTGTGTCATACTAACCTGTTTGACATTTGATCAACTGTTGTGTCACACCGCCTGTTTGTTGTCACACCACCTGTTTGCATTTGATCAACTGTTATGTTCTTGATCACTGTGTATTTTTTGTTCTTTTTCATCCCAGTTAGCGAATGCAGCGTAACACTTAAAACTAATATGCAGTCATCCTGTTTGGAGTGTCCCCTAAGCCAGAGTGGTCTGGGAATTTGATGCCATGTTGTTTTTGTTCACCATTTGATATTCTACTTCGGCATAACTTTAGTGTATTGACTAGGACAGCAAAAATGCAGCATGTACTATAATATGGCTATTTCACATTTTTAAAAAAAATGTTCCATGTCATCACTTTACATGTCATGCATGTTCGTAACTGGGGCCAGTTTGTATACGTGGGGCGAGTTGGGTACCTGGGCGAATTTGTACTGGGGCCAGTGACGGTTCATAGTATGAAAAGAAGATCAAAAAATTTCAAAGTCCTTGGTACCAGGATCGTATGTACTCCGGATTCTCTCACCATATGTCACGGTGTTTGTGTGGGGTGCACTACACCGGATCGGGGCATCACTCAAGGTAGAGACTCGCTCTTAAGTTTCTCTTTTATAATTAATGTTTAATCCCGCCGCATCACTTCAGGCCTCATGCGCGCTGCCATAACCTTCCCATCATTCTCCTCGCCAGCCCACCGCTCCCAACCCCAGGGGGGCAATTACAAGCCAGACGGTGCGAGACCGGCACAAATCTAAAGGACTAATATGATAATGAATCAATGTAGTGAATTTTTAAGCTTAAAGGGAGATCATCACGATACGCTTTGCTTATTGTTCTCGCTGGTGATGGGAGCGGCCATGTTGCCAACAAATTAAAAGCAGGGTGGGTGATGGAATGTTAGAATGTTAGCGGATTATATAGTGGGTCTCACAAAATTTCACTGTTTCCAGTTTTCTTAAAAGTCAAAAAATGTGACGGAAACGCTATTCAGCGTAAAAATCAATTGAGATCCTTAAAGTGCGGACCTTGAATGACACTATTTTGCTATTCTGGCCAGCTGAAAGGTGGGATTTCAATTGTTCTAATCTTCATGTGGGATACTGGGATACTTTATGGAATATAATCACTGCAGGTATGTGTCGACTCAAGGCATACAAAAACTATTAGACATGTTTACACTCAAAAATAAATTAATTTGTTTGAAATCATCATGGGCACCAACTATAGACATTGGGACGTGGCAATGGCGTGAGATGGAAGAAACGTCCTATGGCCGTGAATTATTGGTAACATGGATGCGCATCGGTTCCCGATTTCATTTTGTCTTCTATAGCTAATTAAATTTATTGTAATATCATCAATGTTGAGAATCGTTTTCAACCTAATTTATCCCATATGTAAACTAAAAATTAGCGGTTCGTACCTTTAAACAGCTGTTCTTATAAAAAAAATCAACGTTCAACTATGCGCGATTCGAGAGCAGGTAGATTTTGTTTATTGTGTTTTTAATTAGGCATTCGTACTTTTAACGAGGGAGTTATATCCAAAACAGTTGTAAGCATTTCGTGGGCGCTATTGGGCACAAAGGCAATCGTTTTTTTAAAAATGTATTACATATTATTAGACGTGAGGTTAAATATTAAAACAATCGCACAGTCATACCCCATGCAACGCACAGTAGGCCTGCCGTAGCCCTGTACCTTAGAGCGTATAGTATATAGTGGAATAAATAGAAAACTGCTCACTTACCTTATTACTGGATATAAACTGTTCTACGTACCTTAATATGTATATGAAATCCCGTATAACCCTACCCTTCCCGGGAGAACTGACGGTAGTGATGGAAGGGGGAACAGAAAGTCAGCAAATTCGGGTGGGATCGAAACCAGGGTCCTTCGGGCCCAGCCCATGACCCGGAAGCCGCGCTACGGCGGTGGTCGCTGGCCGGCCAGCGATTTCAGTGCACATAGAGTCTTGGTGATGACGTCATCGCTACTTTCTGGACTTAGTGCATTTTCTCATTACACAGTGAGTTTTGGGGAGATTTAGTTGTGATAGGGTTAATGGCACTCTATATGAATCAACTAGGAACAAATGAATATGACTGTGAATCCCTTCTCAATTATTACGCTACATAAATAGGGCTAACTACAAGCATTCAGTGGGGCTGCACAGGGTATAAAGGTTGCGATTGTTTTTTTTGTTTAAATATAGTCGCTGGGCAGGGAAAACATCTTATGTGCATTTGCGCCTTGAAATCAAAAAGCTCTATAAAGTGGAGGTCATTTGCAAAACCTAATTATATGTGCAACATTTATTTCTCATCAGAATTGTCTGCGACAAAGATTTGTGGGATTAATAAAGCGAAATCTATTCTATAAATCAATTACATTAGTTAGAGTCCCAGGAAATGAGATGATAACCTACTCCAAATCTGACGGGGCATTCCATTCCAATAAACGGGGGCCACAAAAAAGAATACACTACAGGACATCATAGTGAAAATAGGGATTTTCAGTCATACACAGACAGACCTGACATAAGATATTAAAATGGCAATATCTAAATACATGATCAAGGCGCAACAAAAAACATAGCAATGAAGGACACTATCAGCACACAAACAAAATATAGCAAGTACACTTAATACAGTGTGATTTCAAGAGCTTTTTGAAACATAACAGAGGATTTTGCACCTCAACATGAGGTGGAAGAGGAGTTCCATAGTGAGGGACCTGCAACAGAAAAGGCCTTTCACAATGCGTAAACCTACTGGAGGGCAATTGAGAGCAGAGTTTTATCCGCGCAGATCGAGTACGGGCATGAGTGTGCTCTAAAGTAAAGTAAGTAATCAGACAATATTCAGGACCACAATCATTCAAGCATTGTATATACAGACATATTTTATATTTGAATTGCGTTTTGTGACCCGGTAACCAAGGAGGTTTGCTAAGAGGTAATGACTAGCAAGTTGGAGGCTGAGAAAATGAGTTTTGCTGCACGGTGTTGTAGAGATTGGAGGCGATGGTAGGTCAGTGAGTAGCACCATACAAAGGGCTTCCGTAACAAGACGGGAAAGGAAAAGTGCACGAACAACCAGATGACGTGTGTCCTTGTCAAGGTAGCGGCATAAACGGCGGATATTGCGAAGTTGGAAGTTACCGGATGATATGAGACTGTTTATTTGTGTGCTAATTGTCATTTTTCATTCAAAACTATCCCTAGGTTAGTATATGCGTTTGATGGCTCGATGATGCCAAAAAAATAAAGAGGTGTGTGATGGAATGTTAGATGTTTATCGGATCATATAGGGTTCAAAAATGTCACTGTTATTCCAACGTTTTTTTTACAAGTAAAAAATGTCAAACCGGAAAAACGCTATTCAGCAATGTAAAATCAAATGGAGACCGTCAATTGCGGGACCTTGAAATGACATATTTGCTATCTGGCCAGCTGAACAGGTGGGATTTCCAAGTGGTTCTACTCTCATTGCGGATACTGGGCATTACTTTTGGAATATAATCACTGCAGGTCTGCGTTTCGACTCAAAGGAATTACAAACCTTTAGACATGTTTGACACTCAAAAATTAAATTAATTTGTTTGACAATTCATCATGGGACAAAACTATAGACATGAGTGGCAATGGCTGTGAAGATGACGAAACGTCACGATTGCCGTGAGATTATTGGTAGCATGGATGCGCCCTTCAGTTCCCGATTTAATTTTGTCTTCTAATAGCTAATTAAGTTATGTATATAATCAATGTTGAGATGAGAATCGTTTCAACCTAATATCACTATGTAACTAAAAATTAGCTGTTATGTCCCTTTAACAGTGTTCTTATAAAAAAAATCCAACGTTCCAAAATGCCGCGATTCGAGCAGTTAGATTCTTTGTTTATTGTTTGTTTTAATTAGGCAATCAGTACTTTTAACGATGGGAGTTATATTCCACACAGTTGAAGCAAATTTCGTGGGCGCGAATTGGGCAACAAAAAGGCAATCGTTTTTTAACTGTATTACTTATTTATTAGAAGTGAGGTAAATATTTAAAACAATGCCCCACAGTCATACACCATGCAACGCACAGATGCCTGCAGGTAGCCCTGTACCTAGTAGCGTATATGTATAGTAGTAGGTATATAAATTAAACTGCTCTACTTACCCTTATTACTTGTGAAGATAAACTGTTCTACGTACCTTAATAGCGTATATGAAATCCGTATTCCCCCCCCCCCCCCCCCCCCCCCCCTACCGTCGGGAGGAATGAAGGAGAGTGAGGAAGAGGGGGGGAACAAGAAAAGTCGCAAATCGGGTGGATTCGAACCAGGGTCCTTCGGGCCCCAGTCCCCATGACCCAGGCTAGCACGATACGGCGTTGTCGCTGGCCCGGCCAGCGATTTCGTGCCCATATGAGTCTTGGTTGATGACGTCATCGCTAATTTCTGGACTTAGTGCATTTTTCTCAAATTAACACAGTGAGTTTTGGTTGAGATTCGTTGTGCTAGGGTTAATGCACTCTATCATGCATCATACCTAGGAACAAATTCGGAATATCTGACTGTGATATTCCCTTCCAATTATACGCTACTAAACATATAGGGGCTATACAAGCATCAGTGGGGGTTGCAAGGTGTATAACTGTGCGATGTTTTACATATCGTCGCTGGGCAGGGAAAAAATCTTAGTGCATTTGAGCCTTGAAATCAAAAGCTCCTATAAAGTGGAGTGGGTCATTCGGCAAAACCTAATTAATATGTGCAACATTCATTTCTCATAGGAATTGTCTGCGACAAATGATTTTTGGTAAAGACGAAAAATCTATTCTATAAATCCATTACATTAGTCTTTAGAGGGCCCGGAAATGGCGAGGATAAAATACTGCCAAATCTTGACGGGGCATTCCATTCCAATAAACGGGGCCACAAAAAAGAATACACTACAGTGACATCATTAGTGACTATTGAGTTTCAGTCTCACATACATACATACATAAGATTTCTTATAATGCGCAATATCTAAATACCGATCAAGGCGCAACAAAAAATAGCAATGAATGAAAATATCAGGCACACACAAAATAATAGCAAGTACCACGTAATAAGATGTAGATTTCCAGAGCTTTTGAACATAACAGAGGATTGTGCACCTCTAACATGCTGTGGAAGAGAGTTCCATAGTGATGGACCTGCAACAGAAAAGGCCTTTTCACCAATGCGTACCTCCTGGAGGGCACTGAGAGCAGAGTTTATCCGCTGCAGATCGCGTAACCGGCCCTTGAGGTGTTGCTCTGGGTAATGGAAGTAAAATCAGACAAATATTCAGGACCATAATCATTCAAGCATTTGTATACATACAGAAATATTTTATATTGAAATGCGTTTTGGACCTGGTAACCAATGGAGGCATTTCCAGATTAAGAGGTAATGGACTATCAAGTCTGGAGGCTGAGTAAATGAGTTTTGCTGCACGGTGTTGTATGGATTGGAGGCGATTTAGGTCACGTGAGTTAGCACCATACAAATGGGCATTACCGTAATCAAGACGGGAAAGGAAAAGTGAACGAACAACGAGATGAGTGTGCCTTTGTCAAGGTCGCGGCATATAAGCGGTGGAAATTGCGAAGTTGGAAGTTACCGGCATGATATGAGGCTGTTTATTTGTTTGCTCCATTTTATGTTTTCATCCCAAAACTATCCCTAGGTTTCGTATTTTGCGTGATGGCTCGATGATGCTATCACCAACTGCCAGCGGTAGGGTTTGGGAAGCTTTTGACGGCTTGATTATGTTCCAGCTATGAAAATTCTGGTTTTTCATCCGTTAAGTTGAGTGTTCTTGTTCATCCATGTTTTTAAGGTCAGTTACACAATTTTGTAATCTGTAGGGCTGTTTGAGCTGAACCAGGTAGCTTTTTTGATTGAAGGATAAATAGAGTTGGTGGTCATTTGGCATATGAATGAAAGCCAAACATTGTAATTTTTTTTTTTTTTTTTTTTGTTTTTTTTTTTACGAATAATCGCACCCATTGGTTGAGTGTAGATAACAAATTTAACTGGTCCAACTACTACACGAAACACTGTGGCACACCTAAAGAAGTTTGGACTGTTTCAGAAACAAGACATTATCGTACATTACACTACTAGCTTAGCCTCAAGGATAAACCAAACAGTGGCCGTATACGACACACCAATATCATTCTGCAGGCGCTCGAGCAGCAAAACATGGCTCACAACAGTGTCGAACGCTGCAGACAGATCAAGAAGTACAATATTAAAACACCTCCCGTCTGTTACAGCATTCAACAATCACTTTCACCTTAAGTAAAGCAGTTTCGGTACTACAATGTGATTTGTAGCCCGACTGGTTTCACTTACCCAAATGTACTTTAAAATGTGATTATTTTTTTTTTTTTTTTTTTTTTTTTTTTTTTTTTTTTTTTAATATTTTTAAAAAAATATAATATTGAGACCGGTTTGTAATTCTTAAGGTCATTACGGTTCTAGTGATGATTTCTTAAGAATTGGAGATATCACAGCTCTTCCCAGTGATACAGGGAAATTACCAGTTCTCCACGACAAATTTGATGATACGAGTGAGTATTGGAAGAAAGGTTTCAAGATGATCTTTCAATACCAAGTGGGTAAGGTCGATTACACTTTGGTACAACCTTCACTCTTTCCTTATTTCATCTGCAGTGACACTTTTGAACTTTTTAAAACTTATGCCACATTTGGATTTGTTTTAAATCAACAATTTCATCGGCATATCAGTAGGTGCAGGTCACTGCTAGATTCCATATTATTCTAAAGATGTTCTGATTTTGACACTTTTTCTACAAAAAAGCAGGCAAACTATGACAAAGTGGACTCAGTGAGTCCCACAGGTGGCTTAAAACCGGTTATCCTTGTTCAGAAAGTATTTACCAGTTTTAATACCACCCTCGTGTCTTGCGCTGATAAACGTGTCTTTATAATATTCATTTTTTGTTTCAATAATTCAGTGCCACGAATAGATTCACAACAGTCACATGGGAATTTTTTTTTTCTTATTGTTCTCTGAAAAAAATGAATTAGTTCCACTATGATGTCATCACCAACCCAAATTGAATGCTTTCTCGTCCCTCTTGTAGACTTGACACAAAAAAACATCAATTCTATTTGCAGGCCTGGGACTTTAATTAATTTTGAATTCACAGAGAATAGAACGTTTTGGTGTGCCAGTAAACATGCACATAGGAGCTTTGAAAAGACGTCCACTTTCAAAGAGGAGCTTAATGATTCAAAGGGCGACGCAGATAGAAGGTGTTTCACAAGATTTGTGCAGAACATTGTCTCTATTGCTTGATAGGAGGAGGGGGAGGAGGGTAGTTTTAACGACACATCAACACTCTTGTGTTATATTAGTGGTTCATTGAAGCTCTTTCTTTTTGTTTCCATCAATTTATATTATAGTTATACACCATTACATCATATTACACTTAGGGAAAGAAAGCCAGTCTTAGACGCAGGAAGGGAACAGGGTACCCGGAGAAAACCTGCGGAGACGAGTATGCGACCTGTATAGTAGTAGGTTATAAAATGAGATTCTTGAAGTTTGGGGGAAGAAGATTTGAGAGATGTGTTTTCTATAGATTAAAGGATGCTGAATCAGGAGGACATTGAACCTTAATAGGGCTGTAACTGTCTAACTAAAAGTCGGAACCTAGTACAAAATATACTTTGTTTTTAATCCATATATTTAGAGAAATACATTTGTAAACACAATTTGAATTTGATTTCAAATTACCCCTGTAATAAATTTTATCCCCTTATTATACACTCACCATCATTTCACAGAAGTTGGGCCCAAAAAATCGATTCAGCACCCCTTAAAACTAAATAAAAAATCTCCAAACTTTCTTCGGAAACATCGGGAAACGGATACTCATGTAGAACACTAATAAGTAAAACCAACGCACAGGAAATCTTTTTTTTGCAGGCCCGCGACCGAATTGTATACCTGGGACAACCGCGTGTTCCGAAAGCAAGGGAAGGCCCAGTACGCTAACCCGAACCCGCGTGAAATAGGAAAGCTTAGAATGTTGTGCATCTCGCCTTTAAAAGACTTCTAAGGGGTGTAAATAACGACAAAGTCATCATCGGAGCGTGCACGTTTTATTTTAAGCACGACTCATTACTAACATCGGGGACAAAACTAAAAAGGGACGAATAGAGTATAGAATAATGTTTTATGTAAAGACCTTGGGTCGTCTATTACTTTGCGTATAGCTTCTGCCAATATATATAACTAGTTAGGTGTGATGTCACTTCACACCCAATTCCACTCGATACGATTCTTCTCGCATTGTATTGGGTGATCCCGCAAACAACGGTATCCCTACCATTGGGCCACCGCATGGTAAACTGCTTCCCAAACACCATGTGTACCGACAGGTAGGAAGAAAGACCTTGATCTGGCGATGGCCTATAAAGCGAGAGATTGTCGTAAAAATGTTTAAAATAATAATTTTTTATAGACAGAATAAACTGCCGTAGGCTAGCTAAGAAACTTAATACAACGCAGACTAACGCACATTTAAGCATGTATAGATAATAAATCTTCTGTAGGTTAAGAGTCGAAGAGAAGAATGCGTAATATGTTCTTGAAATGAAATATGGCAGGATCATCCAACCGCCGCCTGGTTCACATTTTGTTTTGTTTTGCGGATGAAGGGAAACGTGCCTGCGACATCAACACCGAATAGTCACTGAGGCGCGCCACCGATTGGTTAATATCAAGTGGGTGTAGGTGTTTAAATAATTGCGTTATTCGTTCAATTGAGTTGGTGATTGGTGAAAGGGTGAATCTGTCTTTTTCAAAATTACACTCACCCAATTATAAACGAATAACACGATGTGATCAACTAGTAATGCCACTTAACCTACATAATTTATTCAAAAGTGCAACATTTCGATCTTGCATTAAGTGAAGCACTTACCAAGAAGGTCATTCTGTGGTATCCGTTCCACCAACTTCCAATTAGGTGGAAAGAGTTACCTCAGTCTTGTCTCGCCACCTCCCAGATAACTTTCTGAGGTAATTGAGCAAAGGCTTTAGCAAACATAGCTGCAAGATGTCATCCATTCACGAGTGTAGGTGCCCAGAGAAGAAAAAAAGTACAACGCCATATCTCCGGCAACTTTGTAGAGAAAATTTCCCACGTCTATGGAACAACAAGCATATTTCTAATCAAAATTTTCCTCATTTAACCGCCAAGCTTTTAATTTGCATGTAATGTCCAACAATAATATGTAGGTAATTAACAATATACGGAAAATCGGTGGTGATGAAATTACTCGCCCACAGAAAACTGTTAAAAACACATAGTGTAAATTAGTTTAGATCCCGATTGTATAAACAGTGTGAAATTGTAGTAATAATAATTTGTTAACTTCAGTTAACAGCTGGTATGCAATGCTATACGGCCATGCATTTTCCTGAATATGTTATTAAAGATGCAAAGAAAATTGTTAATGAATTTATATGGAGTTCAAAAACAAAAAGTAGACGTAGTAATTAATAGGATCCATGGAGTATGGTGAGTTTAAGATGGGTTGACCTGAAATCTCATTATTTCGGGCATAAAAATAAGGTGGATCTCAAGGATGTTTGATAAAACGCTAGTGCGTGTATGGAAAAAATAATTTGGGAACAAATTACTGTTAGAACAAACGTAAGTGGTTGATCGTTTTGTTGAAACTTAATTGTAAACAGAAGATATTAGACGAATAATATCTAAACAAAACTACCCAGTTCTCCATTGATGTGTTTGACACTACGTCAAACACATGTAACGCCAATTTCTTAACAGAATTCTGTAGACGAGTTCTTATGGGAACTCCCAATGTCAAGTTTCAATAATCAAACTATGAAATCATAGAATAATAAATTGGAAGAAGAAATGGAAAATACTTTAAAGTCCAAAAAGAGTAACAACAGAGCTTTCTGGTGGAAAGTGAAAAGTTCATGAATGACACATTTGAAATCAGAACATGAATCATAACGCAGTAGCCAGCCTGGTTTTTTTAATTTTTAAAATAAAAGCATTATTCAATAACAAGCTTGAACAGTTCCAATGCAATGTTTTAATTAATAATAATAGCAGAGATTTTATAGCGCCTTAGGCTATGGCTTCTAAGCGACTTTCACAAATGGTCGCTGATCACTGGGCCCAACCATACCATCACCATTTAGCATATTTCAGAGGATGCAGCAGATCGGGATCAGCGCTTTCTCTTATCAGCAAAACCACACATGCAGAGGATAACCATCGCGCCGGGACCCGCTTTCCCAAATATAGCATGAATATGAAACAAGCGGTTAATTTCGTGTCCAGGGAAATTACAATGCATATCTGAATCTCCAGGGTTAGAACGCACGCTATACGCATGGATGAGCATACACGGGAGTCGAGCGATTACCTGATTGTGCTATCTTGTCCGCTTAATCTAATCAAAAGTTTGTTACCGCTTAGATCTTTAATAAATAGTGAAATACCATTTATGTATTAATTTATTGTGGCCCTCTTTTTTCAATATATGCCAGGCTCGTTGATTACATCGATGTGGTAAGTTCCCGTTCATTTACCACATATTCACATGAAAATCAGAAAGATGGAGGAGATAACCCGTATTGCCCAAAAAGAAGCAAGAATCTATATTTTGGATTAACAAAGAATGGGACCATCTAAAACTTATCTTAACATATTATAGCTTCCATAAGTAATTAAAAATAATGGCTGAAAAGTTGAAATGTAATATGAGATAGCATAATATGGTATTCCTTTACTATGGTTCTGGTCTTATGCGATATGATATTAATTGATATGATCACTATTTTTGGCAGGATAAACACATGAAATGGTTATTGATATTTATGGCTTTTTCAATAATTTTTTGGCAGACATATTCCACTTAGCGGGGGCGTCTGGGGGTATCAAAAACAAAATCTATTTACAAACTCCTCCATGATGTTTCATTGACCTGAACAACCAATGGCGGAGTAGACGCGCCAGAACAAGCATAACTCGGGCACTCTTCGTCCTTGAACGATATGAACCTTCTAATCCTTACCTAAATCCAAACGGCGAAATATGTCTTGTGTGAAAAGGAACTGACCGATGACACGATTTTTTTTCAGCAAATAACTGGTCAACCTCGAATCCTGGTAGACGTTTCAAATAGAAGTCCCATGGATGCAAATGAGTATTACAATTGATTCGTCATGCGATGTATGTGTTGTGCAGTAGTGCCTTGAACGGACCCATGAATGGCAAACCTCATTTGAATCAATGGGCACTTCGATATGAAAAGTCAACTCCAAATCCTCTTTCCGAGGCGAGGATAAACCCTTACTAATGTAGCACTATTAAGGAAAGGATATTATATTTCCTTGTGATGCTACACGGTGAGTAAATCCAACAGCGGCAGGTCCCTTGGTATAAAAACTCGTATCACCATTAAGACTTTCTTCGGAAGTGAGGAATTTAAAGGTCAATGGCCCGATCGCTAATAGCCTCGTCCCCAGAAGCCCAGATTTTACCGGAATTGGTAAAATATTTTGTACAGAAGAAAGCTACTTATTTTTCTCATTTACCCACTGTGAATGAAATCGTGGGCCAAAGGATGTTGGTTTGGAAGTAATGAGTGAAAATGTACCCCAATTTGGTCGACCAATATAAATTTTACACAGTACTCTATGGAGCTTACGAAATCACGTTTTCCGCTATAACATGGAAAAACGCATTGCAATATCGGCTGGCGAAACTTACTGGTGGGGTTTTTGGGTGAAGGCCAATTATCAAGATGAAAACTTCATATCCTTAAATCGGGCCGTCCACCTTTAAGAGTCCTGATATCAGAAAGTCCTAGGACTCTAGGTTTCGGAGACTGGGCGTCCGTATGACGCCCAGTTAGGACGCCCCAGTAGGACGCCCAGGACACAGAGCTTCTGAAAACTCAAAGTTAAAGTGAAAGGAGGAGATATTTTTTTAGAATATGAATTTCTCTCAAATTACACTGGATCGGTTTTGTAGACCACCTACCGAGGCAACGTTTAGAAGGTTTATTGGCCAAACAGTGCAAAAGAAAACCGCAAACCTTATTTGAACTTGCCCTGCTATCGTAATCGTTCCCCATAGAAAACCAATGCTTTGACTTTCTGGCGTGCACGTCAGAAACTAATAATCATCATCTTATTACATAAAGACGGCGTATTCGGCAAATTCACTTCAGGTGTGATCTAATACATTGTGTAGGCATTCCAAATATGAAAAAACCTAGGTTCGAGAAATTGGGGGCGCTTTGTCTTTCTGAAACTCTCCTCATGTCTCTATAACTTTTACTTAGGGCGACCCGGACTCTGTATTTTGGGGGATTCTGAAATTCGTTTACAATAGTACAAAATTCACGGTCCTCTCAGAAGCTCTAGGACCCCGTGGTACTCTGATTATCGTCCAGGAACCTAATCTGTGCTGTGCATCCTAGGAGTAGGACCCAGTAGTACTGTATAGGGAGTGGGGTCCACTCCCATTTACCCTAAACTGTGCTGTGTAGTCCTAGGACCCTGAGGTCCTGTGATGTGCGTCCAAGGCATACAGATATTATGCTACTCGTACTTTTTTATTCAAAGGTACTTGGTTACTTAAAAGCAAGAGACCCGAAGCGTCCGGCTGTGGGCGTTGTTGGTGCAGACCCATTCAGACGGCAGGTGCGTAAACCGGGTGTCTCAAAAAGAAACCCTCGAAAGCGCCTTCTATTTCAGGAAGAGAAAAGTGTAAACCATACAAATTAAATACACATCAACTGAAAGTACATTTCATAGGTTTCCGACACGAAAAGATCTTTCCAAAAGGACACATATTGACCGAGTTATGGCCGATTGAAAATTTGTAAACACTTTTATCCGGTTTGTTACTGTCCATGGTTTCTGTCTAAGCTGTCTTTCGATACACCTTCTCCAAGCACATTCATTCGTTCATGATTTCTTTTGTTTTTGCGACAAAGACCAGTTCTGTTATTGAAAAGGTTATTTTCAATTATTAGAAATTCTAAGATCTTGCCTCATTCTTCTTTACTGCGCTGCTCTGCCCCCTTCCACCTCCACTTTGCTGCTCTAAGACCAAGAGGATGCAGGCTTTGCGCTCTCTTCCATTTCAATAATTGACTTCTAATCATTCTTGTCCGTAGGATGCTTTCAAAGGCAGTGGTTATTCTAATTGCGAAATTCTGGCAAGTTTGCTGGTGAATCCTGCTTAATGTTTCCTCTAGGCGAAGTCCTAGCGGAGTCAATTGCAAATCTGGGGATCTTAATCGCGACAGAATAACCGCTGCCTTTTGTAAGCGTCGACGACCAGAATGATTAGAATCGATTATGGAAATGGGAAAGAGAACGCAAGCCTGCATCCGTGTTACAGACGGCCACCTTCCCCAAGTAGGGGGAAAGTCAGCGCAGTAAAGAAGAATGAGGCAAGATCTTGGAATTGTCTAATTAATTGAAACTAAAACTTTTGCCAATATCAGAACTGACCTTTGTCCAAAAACAAATATCATTAACAACAGAATGCGCTTGGAGAATGAGTATTGCCTAAAGACTACCGAAAGAGTAACATCCGTGGATACAATTAAAAAAGTGGTACAATGTTCAATCGGTCATCCCTCAGAATATGCCTCCTATTGGAAACATCTTTTCGGTGTCGGAAACCTAATTAAAATGCATTTTTCAGATATGTCTTGATTTGTATGATTTTTACTTTTTCTCCTCGTGAAGTAGAGGGCCTTGAGGGTTTTCCTTTTTTTGAACACCCGTAGTACCGTAGTATTGTAATGTGTAATTCTGTGATTATGTACGTAGATCTAGTCCCTGGTCGTACCACGGTCTTTATAGTCGGTGAGAATTTAGAGTTGTTTTTATTAATTTTAAAACTTTTCTTAAGGTCGACTCAGAGATTTCACAATTAGGGCGCACTCAATTTTTCTCCAACAAATCGGTTTTTTTTTGTCATACACAACAGTGCTTGTTTCATATACTAATCCTGTTTGAATAACTTAGCTCAAATCGGAGTCCTTCATAGGAAAATCACAACTCTGTGATAAAATTCTGGATTTCACGGAATTTTTTGTATACACGGTATCCTTTATGACACTGTTAGGCCTTGTTATACTGTGCATTAAATTGTTTACTGCATCAAAACGAAAAAAAAAACACAATTTGATACTAACTTTGGAATTTAGTATTTTAGGTGATATATTTAAGTTAGATGATTTTTTTTTTTTAATTACTACACAAAAACTTATATTTTGAAATCTCTGGTCAGCCTTTAATTATTACTTTATTTTATTACTTCTATTTTTTTTATTATTAGTAATTTATTACTTCCCTTTTTGAAATTTAATTTTATTGACTGGTCTTTTTTGGTTTAAAATATTTTTAAAAATGTTTTTTAAAACGTTGAATTTAACATTGGTATTTTAAAGGCAGTGGTAATATTGCTTATGGACAGAGGAAGTTTTAAAAACAGTTTGGGCAAGATGGAGAGATTAATATATGAATCTTTTTAAACACAGTTGAAAAGATAGACACTAATATCGTCTGTAACCCAGTGATTAAGACATTTGTATGGTAAAAATAATTTATAGAACATGTTAAGACTATTTTTTTATTAAACGCACAAAAATATGGATTAGGAAATGTAAACAGTGCCGTTGATTTATAAGAAATAGGTGTTAATAAAAATGAAAGAAAAACGCCATCAATCACACCCATTAAATCTTGCGTGTTCAAATAATTATGAATAATTTAACATGATAATAGTTTAACATTCATTAGTGTTAACACCCTTAATATAAATTAAACTGTATGTTACGTGCTGTCTTAATAAATGCAAGATAGTGTTAATGTATTAGCAATTGTTTGGGCAGTTATTAATAGTTCGCAGGTGACAAAATGCTAGATTAGATAGTTGTAGATGCAAACGGATAGGTTATGATATTGTATAACTACAACTAGGCTGCACTAAGGCTCAATATCTTGGGTCTATATAGGTGCACCGCTTTCCTCCTTGGAATCTGGGAAAACTGCTTGTTTTTAGTAAAAGGTGTGTGATATGCCCTAGTATATTTCGAAAGTAATGTAATTTCATGAGTGGCATTGTTTGTTTGAGCCAAATATAAATTGCAATTGTACAGCAAATTTGAGGCAATAATTTTACTCCGCGCTCTTTAATTTCACCGCGATTGACCCCGCACTACTATCAGCTGTACCGACTAGAGAGCCTCTTGTGATGGGCATTTTGATGCACTTATGTTTAATTGTATAACTAAGAAATAGTGGTATCCAGCTACTGTTGAAAATCGGGTTTAGTTGGTAAAATTAGCTTTACTTGGGGGGATGTATTCTTGTATTATACTCTAATAAACACTTTGATAGAAATTTGAAATGTTTGTTAGGTAGTTATTGCAAAAAAATCTTAGGTTATAAAACACCACTAATTTTTTGGAAAACATTGACTTATTTATTAAGAGCCAAAATGTTAATAGCAACATCTTATAAAGAAATGGTGGTAAAAAAAAACTTATTAACTCAAGCCTAAAACTTGGAGCGAGTTGTAAAAATGGAACCGATTGCCCCACTATGATCTTCAACAGAATCAACGAACGCCAAATTTTATCAGCCTAAATTTAATACAAGGATCATTCCATCGGTCATTTGTATAATCGTGTTGATGGGTTCAAAAACAATATCGACTATACGATAATGATGTTTATTACGGTTTATATCCCCATTAGTGACTGAACTTAGTGGCACGCGCAAAATGATAAAAGGGGGGGTGGCAATGCACTCATAATAGTTGGCCAAATGATTTAAGCTCTCATCTACATTTAAAAAAAAAATATTATAATGTTTGACAAAAACAGAGAATGTGTTGACGTTCAATTCCCTTTTGGGCCAATCTAACTTGAGTCCATCTCTTTGATACTATTCTTAGTGTCAATTCCATGTGCTCCATTTTTTCCGGTGGTCCAATTGACCAATTATCTATGGGGCAATGGCCAGTAGTTATGAAATGAGTAAAACTTCGTCCGTAAGTGCTTGATACAATCAATTCAATTACCAATTGATCCAATTGAAACTTAACCATTTGCCGAATTTTCCATGTTCCTCCTTACACGCTTGTTTGCTCAAATCGTGATGGCTTTCTGTACTCTCCCGTCCAGCATTGCAGTTTTCGTTTCATCCTTTTCCTGTCCGGTGTCATATGTGTAGTATGTCTATATAAATAATAGATCTATGTTTGGAAGTCCAATGTATCAGGCTTGATACTAACTTGTCACTGCTCCTAGATCAGTGGCTTTTCAGCGGGTCCCTCTTTCTCTTAGTTTGGTTGACACATTTGGCAGATCTGCGTATAATTCCTTGTTGATGATGATGTTCTGTTGCCATTGGGTGTTGAAGGCAGCTCTTACCATCCTACAGTCTAAATTACAGGGATTTAAAATAAATCCCAAAAGATTGTGATCAGGGACCAATCCGTTTTTAGATTCAAAATTAAGTCTGATAGATTTAAAATTCTAATCTATAAGATTTAATTTTAAATCTTAAAATGGATTGGTCCCTAATCACAAACTTTTGGGATTTATTTTAAATCCCTGTAATTTAGAGTGTAGTGAAGGTGCTATCTGGAAGGTTCCATCTGATTTTCATCTGAGGTAGGCCTCGAAGTTCACAGCCATAAAATATCATTGATTCAACAATTGAAAAAAAGACGATCTGTCAACTTCCGTCCTTGGTGGATTACCACCCCCGACAGTAGTGCAATGTCATCATTGAAATCGAGAGCTGTAGTTTACTTTATGCAAAAATCATCGACTCCAGCCTCCTCCTCTTTAGCTGAAAGCCCCCTTCCTCTTTCCATATATGGCTATTCCAAGAACGTAATCAGAGGATGATTTCAGAATGTCCCATCATACATTGCATGCTTTATGGTTAACCCAGCGTAGATACCAGGGTCAAGTAACGGGTACTTGAACAGCACATAGATTCCAGCAGTGAATTTGAATTTATGACGGATATTTTGAGTTGTTATTTTCTAGTTCCAAACGTCATTCGATAAGGAAATTAAGTTAATGCCTATTATGAATATCAAGTCTATTATCATTGTACTATCGACTGACCACTACAGGGTGTCTCAGAAAGAACGTTACCCTCCAGAAACGGTCATTTTTGCTTACTTAATCAATTCTTATCCTCGTTTTGGCTTTATATTATGATAATATGTACTTTTATGAACATATGGTGAAAACAATAAAGAAAACGGTTAAAAAATAACCAAACAATGACTATTTCCCTAAAAAGGACGCAAATCTACTTTGTCCACGGCTAGCAATAGCAGAGAGACATGTACATTGTATTTCTTATGGATTTGCGTACACTTAGTCCTCATATTTAATTAATTTGCCTAAAAAGCACCTGAAACATTCATTAATTTGTTTTTCAGAATGAAGTGACCTAAATCCCCTCACCCGGCTCCCATCATAATGCAAATATGAATTTGGTTTAAATAAAGACACTTTTAAATTTTAAATAATGGCATTGGCGCGTGGCTCCTACAATGGCATATGCTACTGGATTGATCTTGGGTTAAAGGACCATCGTTTATCGTGAATGGGTAAACGTTTTCCCTCGATGTAGGGTTCCTAGTAAGATGGCAATCAAGGGGAGCAGAGAAAACATTCTGGAGCATGGCAAGACTCTAAAAAGGTGCAAGGAGAGAGATATGGTCGTCAAAGAACAGGACAATCAGCCGCAAATAATGCAGCAGTGCGTAGAGAACTGAACAATAAAGTCTAAAACCAGCAATGGACCTTGGAATTTGAGAGTATTATTGGCCAGGAGGGTCTTAAACATTTTTATGTCGGGGATATTTGCATCCTTGGTTTCCTCTGCTAATGCTAGCCGTGGACAAAGTAGGTTTGCATCATTTTTAGGGAAATAGTCATTGTTTGATTATTTTTTCACCGTTTTCTTTCTGTTTTTCACCATATGTTCATAAAAGTACATATTTTCATAATATAAAGCTAAAACAAAGATAAAAATTGATTAAGTAAGTAAAATTTGCCGTTTCTGGAGGGTAACGTTCTTTCTGAGACACCCTGTAGCAGAGATAAGGCAGATTTCAAATACACAGAATTCAGTGGGATTTGACAGTGCAAATGACAGTTGCACCCTGGTGATTAACTAATAGTTACATGGGATTGGCAGGGCTTTCTGCTCTGGAGCGTATAATCAATATTAGCAAGTAATTTCACATAAAGGCCGGTGTGAAAGCAGATATAGTCCGGCGGGAGCCACAGTCCGGGGCTCCATAGACGATAACGGAATAAAGCGTGAAACTAATGTTATGTGAAGAGTCAACTGAATCGATTGCCCTATTCAGGCCCGTAGCCAGGAATTTATGCGGGGGGGTGCGGATTTGCCAGAAGCGGACCTTTTGCGTACCAAAAAAAAATTTCGGCTCGCTGCGCTCGCCGGTTGACCCAAAATTTTTCACCGACGTCTCCAAATTCTAAAAATTCCGTCGCAGCGTTGAAAAAAACAACAGTATAGTAACAACGACAATCGTAATGCGATGGTTAACAGCTGCTTAGTCATTCATATACCATGCACCACAACCCTTAAGACAAACTTTTAATTGACAACACGGACCTTAAACATGGCAAAGCGGACCTTCAATATCATAAAGCGGACCTTTGTCATTTTTGGGGGGGTGCGTCGCACCCCCCAAAAAAAAAAAAAAAAAAAAAGTCCGGCGGGAGCCACAGTCCGGGGCTCCATAGACGATAACGGAATAAAGCGTGAAACTAATGTTATGTGAAGAGTCAACTGAATCGATTGCCCTATTGTTCACCTTTGTTCCCGGACTATGAGTACGCCGGACCATAATTACTTCTACACCGGCTTCAGATTGAACTGGGTGCCACCTGGAGAGGACATTAATGACACAAGGTTTTCTTGAGTCCTTATCATGTGTATGAAAAGAAATTTTCAGGTAAATGCGCATCTTGGGGTGGGTTGGGAGAATATAGGGGTAATCATTCAAAATGGCGCCAAAATAGTCACATTTTACCCAAAAAATCATGTATTGGCCATAAATAATAATTAACATAAAAATCAAACCATTAAAATGGTCACATACCCTTTATGAACTATCAAGAAGCAGGTTTTATGGTACAATGCTTCAAATCCAATATGGCGTCCACCATAAGGGGCCAAAATGACGCCCAAAATAGGTGAAAATGTCGAAAAAGTTGTAATATTAGCCATAAATATTAAATAATTTGGAAATGAAACAATGAACATTATCATACACCCTAGAGGAACTCTTATCAAGCACGTTTGTGTTATATCATGCTTCAAATCTAATATAGCGACCACCATACGGGCCAAAATGGCGTCCAAAATGGGTGAATTTGTCGAAAATGTCATAATATTAGCCCTAAATATTAATTAATTTGGAAATGAAACCATGAAACATTATTATACACCCTAGAGGAACTCTTATCAAGCATGTTTGTGTTATATCATGCTTCAAATCTAATATGGCGACCACCATTCGGGCTAAAATGGCGCCCCCCAAAATAGGTGAATTTGTCGAAAATGTCATAATATTAGCCCTAAATATTAATTAATTTGGAAATGAAACCATGAAACATTATTATACACCCTAGAGGAACTCTTATCAAGCACGTTTGTGTTATATCATGCTTCAAATCTAATATGGCGACACCCATTCGGGCTAAAATGGCGCCCAAATAGGTGAAATTGTAAAAAATTGTCGTATATTGGTCATGTATGATAATTAATACTGGGAAAAAAGGCAGAAATATACTACTAGAGCCATAATCAATTTTTATCAAATTATCAAAACGCTATAATGTCTCGATTTAGTGCCTAAATGTTTCATTAATTAAAAATAAATCGTTAAAGAATTATATTAAAGGGATTTATTGGTATGAATCTATCGGCACATATATAATGAAATATCCCTAAATAATGACGTACCAGATGGTTTTCATGGTTATTGGAGTATTCCTTGCGAAGAAAACACCATTTTCATGCTTAACTTTTGAAGCAGTAGACGATTTAACGAGGCCGCCGTGTTTATTATTTACGCTATCGTTTTGCCACAAGCCATGTTTAGTCTTTCACACCAATTGAAAGATGATCGGCGGTTAGTCAAGCTCTGGCCTGTATGAAAGACTATTGCGTTTACTTTACATTTGTGCCTAATTTTTATGAAATGAGCCTGGGATTCTTGAGAAATATAGTTTTTAAAATAAAATTCGGAAACTCTTCATCATACAAAGAAGTGCTACTCGGTACATTGAAAAGTACGAAGATTGCTGAACCGCGCATTAGTGGGTTTCGAACACTGATCTCTATACAATGAATTGGAAACCTGGGCTTGAGGCACTGACGGCCATTCTGGTCATCCAAAAAGAGCCCAAGCAGGTGGTTAAGAGCCGGTCATTTATACAAATGTTTTCCATTGAAAATGGGAATGGAAACGACATAAAACACTACAGAATCAAGCCAATTCAGTGAGCTCATTGTATTTGCGCGTATGGGATGACATGTCTCTAAAACGTGCACCCGGGATACAACTTCTGTTGGAATGCTATTGTGTTCGGTAGACCAAGATGTCCACCCGTTGCTCCATTCATCTAATATACAATTACTGTTGTGTTTACAATGCGACTCCGATAAAACTATAAATAATACGCGACCCCTTTTAAAATGTCCACGTTTTCATGGATTGTTAGTGTTTAGGCCAACTAAAACCTTTGTTATCACAAAATGATATCTAAAACACCCCAGGGATATTTCATTATATATGTGCCGATAGATTCATACCAATAAATCACTTTAACTCTTGCTGTCTTTCCAACAAACAAAATTGAATCTAAAATAATAATGAGGCATTATGTAACTTTGTTTCAAATCGTCAGGTGTGTTTTGCATACCGAAATTCGATAAAAGTTTTTGAGAAAATTGCATTTGAAAAATTACAAATTTTGCAGAGTACGTATCAATTATTCAAGGTTCTTATTATTAAAGTAAATTGAAAAATGAGATGAGAAAAATATATATTAGGCCTATCTTGTATTAATGTAATGACGCGTGATAAGATAAAATAGTATGGAACAAAAATACGACTTTCGCCGATTTGCTGTAAGACATGATTTGCATGTTGATGTTCATGTTTTGTTTGTATATATAAGAAATAATTTAATTTTAGTAGTGATTGAAATCTGTACTAAAAACACAAATACTTGCGTTACGAGGGGTTAGCATCCGTCTAAAATAACAAAATGTCTATTCCAAATTACATCCGTCAAAAATGGCCAAATTTATGTACTTTAAAGCTTTGAAACTCGGTAAGCTTGTAAAGGTTGACGTGCAGTACATTTTCACTATTTTTAGTGATAAAAATACGACATCCGTCGCTATGATATATACCCGACTATATTATTTTTATAAGTGGAAAAAAATAGAAACAATTGAAACAATTAGAGAGAATGAAAGAGAATAAAAAGTGACAACACTGAACCATGGCCAAGACGAGACCAATAATTGAAACCAAGCTTGGCCGATTTGAACAGGAACAGTCATATTGGGCTATTCCAGAAATTATCCACACCCCCTTATTTCCCAAACCCTTATTCTCAAAAAATGCATTGGAAGTTCCATAGTGAAATCCAGAAAGTGCATGGGAATTCCCATTATGAAATCCAAAGGTGCAGGGGAATTTCCCACAATGAAAATCGTAAAAAGCATATCCAATATTCCAATGATGTTATTTTAACAGATGTATTGAATAAATAATTGAGTAATTTTAGTAACTAACCCAAGATGACCTTGGGAATTCCCATGACTTTACTTACCCACTGAAAAATATCCCATTTTCCAAAGAATATTATCACTTAGTAAGCCACTTAGTAATCTATTTCCCTTTCGTTCTCGTTGGTCACAAACACAAACAGATGACATGATGAAAAAATGCCATAGGAATTCCCATGGTTCCCTGTCAAAAACAGCTTGGGAATTCTCATAGTTTTTTTTCGAATTTTGAAATTGTCATGGGGGTGGACAGTTCCTAGAATACCATATTTTGACCAGCCCTAAACTGTCGCCATTTTAGATTGTTGTAAGTGTGCAACATGATGCCGAATGTCATTATGAATGTTACGATAGCACCACAAAACAATAATTTCAAATGCCCTTTAAAGTGAATACTCCTACATTGAAAAAATAATTACTCCATATGGAGTAAAAAGGGGATCGCTCTGTAAAAAGAGTAAAATCGTACTCGAAATGGAGTGAAAACTAACTCAAAATGGAGTGAAATTTACTCCATTTCGAGTAAGATTTTACTCCTTTTACAGAGGGCGATCCCCCATTAGCACACACTGTCCCCGGACCTCATGTAAGGGACCTTGAGATTTGTGTAATGTAATAAACTTCAAAGTCCCACTATAGTATGTCCTAGGACTCTTCCTTTTATTACCTGTAGTCCATTGGACATGCGTGTCATTATCGATAGTCTCTAGGAATCTAAGAATCAAACCTTGGTGTCTATAGGACCCCTAATTTTAAAACATATCGTCGCCGCGTTAACCGACGTATTGCAAAATACCATTTCGATAAAAACGGCTTTGAAGATTTTGCAATTTTAATTTTGACCCGACTAACTGTTACTAAAACATATATTTCAATTAAAACCTAGTGGAAAATCGCCGAAATAAGTTAAATTTCAAATATATTTAACTAATCAGCTTCCAATTTATTTAAATGTGCGAACAGATGATTTAAATAAATCACGCCACTATGTGAAAACGACAAAATATCATTCAACGTGTAAATAACAAATACGACGCGTAAATACGTCGTATATCGCAAATACTCACTAGGTGACAACTACAAATACGAAATTCTAATCTAACTAACCTGAACGCAAATACGGTCCCATATACGTCACTATGTGACGCGGCGAAACTTCAAATGCAGATACGATATCGAATTATCCCTTTTGAAATTTGGTGAATATGTAGAATAGTACAAAACAAACGTACATGCAAAATTTCTCCTCCAAAACGTCGAATACATCACTAGTGACGCGGCCGACGATATTGTCCAAGGACTGTCCCCGGACCGTCCAAATTTAGGGACGCTGATATTTTTTGTAATGTAATAAAATTGAGAGTCCCACCATTTCAAATGTCCTAGGACTCTTCCTTTTATTACCTATAGTCCACATACACTGCTTGTTATTACCACCGATAATCCCTAGGACCCTGAAAATCAAAACTTAAGTGGTCTATGGGACTCCTAATTTCAAAAATTATGTTCCTAGGACTGTGAATCTCAAAACACAATGTCCGACGGACTCTAAAAGGCTAGGACTGGTTCGCTCGTGACACCGGCACTTTTCTGACACTAGAACTTGAAGACTTCTCTGTCCCATGATGAGCAAATTCTCCATCGCCTATAAATCAACATGATTTATTTTCTCTTGTCCAGTACAAGAAGATCTAGCCATTTCTAAGCCAAAAGTAGAATAAAATTGAACTGAACTGAATTGAATTGGTATATTAACGCTATGTCCGAAGTTTGGATAGTAAAAAATTTGGTTTCTCGGTGCCAACACTAATCTCGCGAACTATAGTGCTCTGTGATGTAGAGTCCATCCACCGTCTGTCTATTGTGTTCTCCATTGTGTGCTACACGCATCATTTGTTTCAGCACTGTATCAATAGCCTCGTCTACAAGGCCACGGTTTATTCCGTATATGTTTACGTGTAAACTAAGACACTTGGTAAGGGGGGTGTCCAGTTCTCCTACAACGGGTTCGTACACGTGACGTCAATTTCACATCGTTCAAGCGAGCTTATTGGCCACATACGGGGAAGTATACGTCAAATTTACGATGCGGGTGCATTCGCCGCGTTACGCCCAAAATAATAATAATAGTAATAATAATAATTATAAAAAGAACCGATTGATCGAACCAAATAAATCCATATTACATGCGCGTTTCTAAAACTATCTGTAGTCCAAAAACACGAATTAAGAGCCCTTTGGACCTCGCTTAACCGTTATGTTTTGTAAACTTAAATGCGCGACTAAATTTGCGCTCGTCTGTGTAAAGCTCTCACATGCGTCAGACGTATTCCTCGCAATTTCAGACAACGTTGAAACCTCATTTGTAAATCATATTGCATAATATATGGATGCCCTAAATCACTCGTTACACCTTTAAAGTTTTAGACTTACATGGTCAAGACTTTGCGCTGGCCCTGTTGTCAATCCTCCAACCGGCACAGAGTTAGGCATCAAATGCTTGCTTGGAACTTCCAATGTGAAATGAGTGTTAATAAGATACAGTTCAGCGTTTGGGTATAATAAAGATACACTTCTTGGAATGGCAGACTGAAATGGATAAACAAATACTGAGAGGATACCCGTCATTAACCACGTACAGAGAGAAAGTGCACTTTTGGTTATTCTCCCGAGGAAAGACATTCTACTGTCCGTGCCTGCTGTAGGTTCTGGCATGTAAGAACGACCAATAGGTAAATGTTTTTTCAAAAAAAATAAACTCGGTTTGCTTAGCATAGTGGAAATAACAACATACGGAAGCCCCGTGTGTTGCCAAAGATATTGCAGTATGGGGCACCTTAGGACTGCGTCAACCACTGCCAAATCAAAGCTGGATTGTTTTAATTTCATTAGTAGTTCTGCATCATTAAGAATATTTATGCATCCAGGAACTTGTCTTTGTGAACAATCGAAACCAAGATGTTTTAGTGAATAAGCGAAACATGATGAATGATTTCCAGTCAAACACGCCCGTGTTTTATTTTTTAATATGTCGTGAAATTCAGCTTTTGTGAAGGTGGGTTCGAAGAATTCAAACTTAAAGGGTTTATCGGATGATTTCAGGTTATCTTCGTAATTCCTGCTTATAAGCATTGTAACGCTGTGTCCGCGATTGATCAATTCCATTGCAATCTTTGTCATGGTGAAATAGTGGCTTCCTTCGCCATGTAGTGGGACAATGAGAATGTTCTTTGCCTGAATGATGTGCAAAAAGATCCCGAAAATTGAGAAAATACATGATGATATAATACGAAATATCATTTTGATTCAATGTCGCGTTTTCCCCCTGTATATGACTTCAGGTAAGGTGTGTTTGTGATAACAGTTATCCAAAATAAAATGACTTGAATTGATAAACTTGCATATCCTTTCACCCTACATGAATTTGTAAAATACTGAGGTGAAAAAAGAGTTCCGGTGGTAAGTAAACGGATGTTCTTGCAGGGGTTATGAATTATAGATTCTTATAATGTCCCGTATTCCATCTGAATATCGTGTTTACCAGTGTGTTACATACATGCTCCATTTTTTCAACACTCTACCAATAGCCCTGTGGTCGCTGTTTATTCCGTATATATTGGCGTTCAAGCTTGGACACTAAGTTATGTTGAACTCGCAGTTCTCTTGCACTGGACTTAAGTCATAATCTGGCGAAATAGGTTAATACTTTATGCGTGGTAATCAGGAACTCAGGGCGAATCTAGAAAGGCATAATAGAAGAACCATTGAGTAAGCAGTATCATTGAAGTATTTAAAAGTGGATCCAAAAGTCCTGAGTTAAAAAAAAATAGACGGAACGAGACGAAATTATATTAATACTTATGGTTCTGCAAGCACACCACGCAGATTACCAGTCCGCATTTATCATGGTTCTAGTCTAAAGGAAAAATTATGTCAAGATTTTGTCAAGCGCTCCAGTTGACTTACATTCATAAAATTAGGTTACTACATCACCGGAATTCCGAAAACAAAGTTGATGTTAAATTAACAAAATAGCGGCATTGTAAGTTTTGCTTTTTTTGGACTACGAAGAAAAACTGGCGGATTTTTCGCCATGCCTCATGACAAAGCGCCCAATGTTGCTTCTTCTCGTGACGTCAATAGGATGACCAAAAAATCGGTTGACTCGAACTGTATTTTTTTGTCATTGCTGATATGGTAATATTGATGGATTAATGAAGTAATAATAAAATTTGAAAAAATAAAGTTGACAGAATGACATATGTTGTTTCATTCGTTGTGTTTAATTATTATGATATAAAAAACACATCGATCGCCGTTACAGGGGGGGGGGTAGGACACGACTCGCTCGATTTGGGCATTTGGGAATTCCAAACCGGTAATTTGTGGAACACAGTTGCTAAGTGCATTTCTATGGTAGCTGTGTCTCAGTTTCATTACAAAATCTCCTCTTAAAACCCCAGTTCAACATCTAGTAATATCATGATAAATAAAGGATAAACAAGGCGAATTAGTATTTGAAGCGATGCGTAAGTAGGTCCCGACGAATGTTGCGATCACTAACAGTGATAAATGCCAACTTTGCAACACCCTACTCCCCTCCCCATCCCGCAAACACTCCACCCCTCCCCAACACCCCGCAAAACCCCACGCCCTCCCCAAACACCTACACACTCCCCAACAACCCCCTTCATCCCCAACACCCCCTGCAGGCAACCCCACCCCATCCACACCTCTTCAACAACCCCTAACCCCAATGAACCCAATAACAAGCCTCCCTTTACCCAAAACCCCGCAAACCCCCATCCCCTCCCAATCACCATCATCCCTCCGCAACACTCCATCCCCCTCCCCAACACCTGCAAACTCCCACCCCTCCCCAACACCGTGCAACACCCACCCCTCCCAACTCCACGCAATACCCAAAACCCCCTCCCCAACACCCGCAATAACCAACCCTCCCAAACACCCCACAACCACCCACCCCCTCCCAACACCCAACCCCTCCCCAAACACCCCAACCCCCCCCAACAACCAACCCCCTCCCAAACACCATAACACCCTCACACAACAACTCAACCCCCAAATTAGAATAGTATTCTCATGTAGAGAAGGAATTTTGCTATCCGATGTACGTTTTCAGAGATCAGCAATTACCAGATTAATTAGCTCATGTTGCATACCGAAGCCGCATATATATTCACATACTTTCAAAATTGCAAAAAAGATGTGTGCCCCATGAAGGCTATTATGCAGCGCAGTTATTTTTGAGTATCCAATGTACCGTTCAAAAAATATTAGTATTTACGCTGATTTTTGCATATTAATTAGCTCATTTGCATACTAATTTGCCCGAAATCGGCCCAAAATCTAATAAGGTCAAGAAAAATCTTCATCTGCTTCCTTCCCAAGTTACATTTCATTATACGCCTGACAGAACTCCAGAAAACTGTAAACAGGCCTTGCAGGAAATTCTCATAAATTATGCAAAAATTAGCGTACTTAATAGCCATATTTCAGGCCACAATCCAATTAGGTCGCGAACTCACCAACCGCTTACTTTCCACCAAGTTACATCATTGGTCACCCTACGGAAAACCCAGATAAATCGAGTACAACATGGGTTAACATTCTGTCACAGACGGACGAACGGACGAACGGACAAAACGGAGAACGGACGGACGGACGCTTCTCATTTAATGTCCCCTTACGAACTTCGTTCGGCGGGGGACAATTATTGACGTTTAAAATCCGTCGGGTTGTGGATTAACCCCGCTGCAAAATAGTGTTAATTTCCAATAACGGTATTTAGATTTTAAATATTCGTGACAAAGCCTAGACTTTAGGCAAGTTCTAGTGTAACCGTCCGATACGCGTAAGTAGCGCCCTCTCTACCGTTAAGTCTTTGAAGGACTAGCACTCGAGTCGCGCCGGATGTTGATGGCCGATTTGAATCAGCTGTTGCGTTAGGATGGCACGTCTTACCCCCCTGGCAGTTCCTTTCGAAGAGGAAAGTGGCAACACTGCGATATGAGGTCATCCTTTGAAGTCACCATTGCCTGCGATGGGGATTTGTCGGAATCGTTTTTCGAGTAAATAGCTATGTGGGCGGAAAATTAAAAAGGGCAAAATACTCAACAAATGTGGGACAAATTTTCAACTTATTTGATTTATAATGTAATCCACGTTACTTAAGCTTTCCATCCATACCAACATTTCCAAATAGTCCGAATCATGACCTTAGGGCCGGGAAAAGAGAACAAGGTGCAAAAAAGGCGGAAAGGAGAAGGGCAAAGTAAGCGAGGGGGAGAAAGGGAAGGGCGCCCGCGCAGGAAGGCGCGCAGGCACATGGGAAGTGCAATGTCAGCAAATTATAGCAGATTTTTGATGAGAGCCTAAACTTCTTTTTGTTGTAAGAGTTTGCAAAGTTATCGAAAGAATTGGCTATGAATGTACATGTGAATGTCCAAAATTTAAACTTCTCTATTTGTCACCAAACGAAGGAATGGTCAATAGAAAAAATAGTATAGCTAGGTTCGGGGAATCCCGATATTAACCCAACGGCATTGGAAACAGCGCAGCTAATATGATTGAAATAGAGCAAAATACGGTCTCACCAATCCACTAGACGTTCCTTTGTTGAACCAGGAGTCAGCCTTAAATTAGCAACAAGGATTCCCGATTGTATTACAAATCTCGTTTTTATATCAAAAAAATAATATTGGGCATTATTATTGCTTCTGTGGTGCAATACCACAGCGCGATTAGCGCGTACCGCCAACCTGCAACACCCGCAAAAATATTGGGCATTCGGTCATGCAAAACTCGTCAAACAAATACTCGTTTATTATTTGTGAAGCCATTTAAAACTTATTTTTGTCATGCAGCTTATCCTGCATCAATAATAAATAAGATTGAATGGCTGTTTTTCGGCTAAATAACAGAAAATATCGCCATCAGCCAAGAAAATATCAGGCTCGTCTTCGACTCGCCCGATATTTATGTATCAACCTCATACAGCAAATATTAATATAATTACGTTCACGGGGTATATCTTACTAAGGACAATTCTCGTAATTCCCAATAAGGTGTGCCGCCAACGATTGCTCGAAGAAAGCGATTTTCCCAATGCATCATGGGAAAAAGGTCGCCATACAGAGCCCGCGTATACAAATATTCCACAACAGGGACCACGTCAACGATTATTTGGAAACTTACGGACCAAGGGGGGGGGGGTTTTTTCCACTCCCGTGGTGCCCACGGGGGGGGGGGGTGGGGGAGTTCCATCCCCCCCCAGGAACCCCTTTCCCGAGGTAATTTTTGCACAGAAATTTATATGCCAACATGTGAAGGATCATCATAACAACCCCGAACAGCAATAACAATGAAATTTGTTTATTTGGGTGGCAAATTGAGGGGCAAAACTTGTTTTTCAAACCGGCGAAATTGGGCAAAAGACGGACAATTCCAAGTGAAGGCCTTGCACTACATCAATATTTGAAAACTTATTTATTTTGAACTCTATTCTTAGCCGATACCCAAATTACTTCAATTTAAAACAAAACAACCAGCAGTTTTAGGGAATCCCTGTATGTTTTTACGGGTGTTGGCAAATACACGTCACTTTCCCAAGAATGTGTACCAGTACGGTTGGCCACGTCCAGAATGAAATTGTTTGTTTTCAGCAGATAAGGGATTAATTATTTTAATGTTACTATATTGTTTTTACTTACATGTATGTGTGGAACATATATTCAGAAAAAAATTGCTTTGGTTCTCGTTTCTATTCTTATTCGTTATTTTTAAAAATTTCTCAGATAACTTCCGTTAGTGCCCAAGGAGGGGGGGGGGTCCAGGGACCCCCCACTAATAAACTCATTCACGGGTTTAAAAAACGGGCTTGGCCGATTTTAATAATTATTTTGGTATGAAAAAAGCGCATGTAAAAGTCAGCCAATTACAAAAATTCGGCGCAAAAATTGGCAACGCGGTGTAAAGCGGCCAGCGCGAAACCAAATTTTGGGGGTCCCAGGTAAACCCCCCCCCCGGTCACTTAGTGTTAAGGGGTTCCTACTTCATCGGTAGACGCCTGGAGATGCTAGCCTTTTCGAACAGTTTTTACACAAACGAGTAGGTTCATTCATCCGCGCGCAAGCATGTGTGAAAGACTAGCGTTCCTGGCCGACGTGTCTCCGATGAAGTATGAACCCCCATTAGGCTTAGCATCATTTCTCATAACCAATTCCTGTAGATCATGGTGTCGTCAGCAAAAAAAAAAAAAAAATCGATCGTAGATGTCAATTGCTCAGTGAGGAAGTCAGCAATCCAACCTCCCCATTTAACGGTTTAACGCCATATATACCGAAGTTGTTTTTTCCACAAGCCTCCGATATCCAACGTTGTCAAAGGCCTTGGAGAAGTTTAAAGCCCAAACATCGGTTTCCACTCCCTCCTTTCATGCATGTTGGTGACTAACTCGTGAACAAGTCCAAAATGCTGCTCTCACATGACTGCGCTACGAATCCCATGTTGTAATGTAGAACAGATGTTATCCGACTGGAACTTTCAATTTCCTTCATTAAGCTACTTCAGATGATGTGCGCCATAGCATTTGAAGCTATACACGATAAACTGATCATAACGGTAATTGGCAGAACATCACATTTTTGCCCCTTTTGTGAATGGGTGAAACATTAGCTTTCTTGTTGTGCAAATCGGTGACTAGTCTCCACCAGCTCTGAGTGTGCAACATTGTTTTCTTGTATCTGATCTGCACTGGTTTTAAGGGCATTTTCCGATTTTTGTGCTACTCGTGTTTCTTTTTTGATATGAGAGCCTGACACTTATAAACACTGCCCATCACGTACCGGGTGGGAAAATAACCTTGCGGTTTTTGATGCTAGACGCGATAATCCATAGTGCAAGTCGCCCTATTTTCACTACTGTGCTAATACTGATGGTTACCCATTAGAAACGGCAGTTTTTTTTTTATTTGTATCTTTGAGAAAAGAAATGGATTTGAAAAGCTGAAATTTCAGGATTACAATGCGAAACATTACGGCCTTTCATCTGATAATCAAAAAGTGTACTACTTCGGGTAAAATCAGGGGGGTCCCAAAAGACGATCGGGAAAAGTACCTTTAATGTAGATCTAGAATCTTCTCATGCCACTGAATCGTTCAGCTCGGACGTTCAAGACCCTCAAGACTATTGGACACCGTAAATATCACGAGAACGGGGGATATGCCCGGGGGGGGGGGGGGCACATCAATTTTTGCAGGTTGGGATGTGCGGCCCCGATTCCCGAAAATTGGGGGCTGGGAACGGATTTTTCTCCGAAAGTAGGGTCTTAGGAACTGTAATTTGCCCAATGGCAGGCTTGGGAGCTGCAATTTGGCTAAATTCAGCTATGAGGTCAAAATTTTCTGAAAAGGGGACATTAAGAACTTATTTAGGCTTCCAATGGGGGTCTTGAACGGTTGGGAGAGGAGCGAAAAGGGGGTTTAAGGGTAGTACATCCCGTACCTCTTTCCAATGTCAGTGCCCCCATCCCCGGGATTGACCGGACAAAAGCCCCACTTACCCTTTAACTTTTGCTGCACACGACCTGACCCACGTATGCGACAACATCAGCTTGGTGATTGTACGTGACGGATGCAGATACAGATACAGAATTCATTGTGATATATCATGTCTTCATGTACTATCCAGGGGCGGATCCAGGATTTGAAAAAAAAAACGTAAAATTACCGGGGACTGAAGGCTGAAACTGTCCAAAAAGGGCTGATTGCAAGATTTTGCAGAATTACAGGGAGGCGGCGCGCCCTACGCCCCCTCCCAAGATCCGCGCCTGCTATCGGTAACAACGTCGCAGATCTTTTGCACCTCTTCTTAAGCTTGATGAATCTACGCTTATCTCTAGTCTGTAGGACGTCTTGCTTGCTATGAAATTAAAAATATGTATTTCTTTTATAATTTTCCTTCTAGCTCCAGCTAATCTAGAGGGTGTTCGAATCAATCCCACAATGCGTTGCAATGTACCTATACTGTACTGTACTAAAACACGTCGTCTTACTTAGGGATAAAAAGAGTTCAAAAAGTGAAGAACCACAGACATTTCGTGACCATGAAAACATATTCCTAAGTACTAGCACCTTATGCGCTAAAATGAGGCATACAAGGCAGGTTTTATTTGTTAAGAATTTAGGATTTTGTGGGATCCACAGGACCTTGTTGAGGAGAAACTTCATAACACTGGTGATTGTGCATTGACTAATACAATCTCTGAGGCTAATCCAAGGTTGCGAATCTCTTGTCTTTGATCGTCTGTGCGGGATAAAGGAGTTGATATCCTCCCGTAAACCATTATTCTTTGCATTGGAAGATGATTCAGCTGCTTGGATGGTCTCGAATAGATTAGATGCATGCTTTCGGAAGTCGGAATGAAATAAAGCAAGAATTTTACTTTCTTCGAACAGGATAACGAAATTCCGTGAAAGACAGCATCTTGATCAATAATTCTGGGGAGACCTCGATCCTTTAATAAGACACGATCAGATTGATGCCTACCTGGCTCTCTATCTACCAATCTACCATCATCTACCCTTGGGACCAATGCCCAAAGGTCAGAATGCCAGACTCTCGATAAATTGCGGCAAATAAGGCCTTACTAAAATGTTAGTACGATTTTTTGGCGAACTAAACTGTGGCAGATTTTGGCTATCCACACTGACAGGAAACCATACGTAAAAGCCCTGGATAGCTCTTATCACATTATTTGGTGATCTTGTTGCTGTTATCATTAGCGGACATCGATAAGCAAGGTCATTACGGCCTCATTGTGTGCTATCGATTTCACTGAGGCCTTCGACCGGTCACTCATAGAGCGTATTGACATAGAAGTGCGTCAATAACCATTACTGTCCTTTGTAGTTTTCGGTCACATCGTTCTCAAGTTTGTACGTGGCCAGGGCAAGTCGGGCGACTCAATTCTTGTGCTGGGTGGTGTCCCGCAGGGGACCAATTTTGGTCCGATATCCTTCTTGCTGTGGCAATGACTCTTGCCACTGAGCTGACTTCGATGGAAGTATGTAGCCACGTAACAGCAAGCGGTAAAACAGGTGAAGTGAGGCATGTTCATTCAGACCACAGAACTCCCGCTCAAAAAAGTCTTGACAATCTCAGTGCGTGGTTGTAAAGAAAAATTATATGTGCGAAACCACGGAAAAGTGCCACATCCATTGTGCACACAGGTACTGTGACAAAACACACCGCAATTCCCTATTTCCCCTCAGCGGTAAAGATATCCATACCTGTGACAATATGAAATTGTGGGTGTTACCATTAAAACAATCTATGTTGGTATCCAAAGTCACCCAAATGATCGCAAAGGCTTCTAGACGTGTATATAATGCTTTACACACTCAGGCGGTTTAAGGCCTCTGCTAGTGTCCGTCGTCTATTTATCAGACATACATTCGCCGTATTGGAATATTGCGGCCTTTGTGCATAGCAGCCTCAAAAGCAAAGGTCGGACCAATTTAACTCATTCAAAAAGCGTACATGTCGTATCATCTGGATTACGCAATACAACTCTATCGGAGGCATTGAAAAAGCTGAGCTATGCACACGTGAAAGGAGAGACAACTTCCTTCGAGGTTTTGGAGAAGCTGATCGTGCAAATCTGAGCGTCAACGGGAGAAAGCAGATGGTTAGAACATCTAAGGGGGTGCAGAACAACTGGACCCTCCTAAATGCAGAACAGGGTCGCTACAGGAAAGATTCTAATACCATTCCCACGGTTGTTTGAGCTGTCGTGCACATACTGAATGATTAATGTACTATTTTACCTAAGTTGTGTTTTGTACTTGTTGTGTTTAACCTGTATATTGGGTGTTTGTCTCAGTTGTCAAAACTGTATTTTTCTGGGTCGAGAATTTACCGTATAAATAAATAATAAATAATTAAATAAATAAAAATCTGGCTGTGCCATGTTGACACAGTTAATATGCTGTGTTTATTGCCGTGATTGTAAACCGCAGACGATTGTAATTCCATTAAATTGAACTTAAAATATGAACCCGGGCCACAATGCAAAATGCTTATTTCCATAAAGATCGCGTTACCACATTAGCAACAATACAAATATCTGAAAAGACGGCTTGGGATGTGTTCACATATACCTCTTAATTAAGGGGGGAGGGGTAGAGTTGTTTCTCACACACAGTCAGGCGGTTCATCTCAGATATTAAATATTTTGATTTCTGACTAAAATAGCAGGTGACAAAAATGCAATGAAGCATTTTTCCTATTGCCTTATCTGTCTATTTCTTTCATCATTAATAACTTAATAATATAAACAAAGCCTTTTTTAGAAAAAAAAAAGCTAAAAAAACCTTATTGTATGGTGTGAGATTTATAATGTAGTCTTTATTTCATACCCTGCTATATTTAACAAATTATTAAAAAATAATTAATGCAATTAACGAAACTTGGATTAAAACTTATGTAATATTCATTCGTAATAAAAGGCTTGTGGGTGGGCCTCCGGTCTCCAGTATCGCGTCGGAGGAAACGATTAACTTGTGCACGGGTTATAAAATTGTTCCGTGCGAGACGTGGAAATCTAAAATCAACCACTGACCTTCCCTTCCGTGTGGTCGTCCGTACTTAAGTAAACTAACAACGCAGTGGAATCCGTAATTGGTTGACTCCAATGTTCATGTCACTTCTCCACACGAACACCCAATTACGGAGGGCTCAAAAGTGGGGGCGATGAATCAATAATTATCTTCAGTTTACAAACTCCCAACCATTTCGGGAAGTGCTTGTGATTGAGTAAAGGGTGTAGTAAAAATCTTATAGAGAACAATGTATTTCTTGTATGAGGAGTGTGGAAATATAATCTATATATTATATATATATATAATATATATATTTATATCTATAAATAAAAAACCAGAAGTACCCAATGAATAGTCAGAAAGTGACTCAACCACTACGAGTAGTGGGGGCATAATAAATAACCGTGTATTTTGAGGGGACTATCTTTGTGCTATGGCAGGATATTGCTGGCTGTTGACAACATAGAATGATATTTATAACATATCTTCTGGTTACGACACGACCATCCAATACCATCCGGCTGAGGATCGGATACCCGTTGATCGTAAGTGAGGGGTGTTCGTGAAAACTCTGAGTAAACGGTTGCCTTTCCAGAGGTCTATACTTGGAAATTTTTTCATTAAGCTCTCCTGTAATGGGATGAGCACTGTTAAGTCCAAAGATAGTCACCTGAAAATACACTGTTATTTATATATTATATATATATATATATATATATATATATATATATATATATATATATATATATATATATAATAATATATATATGGGCCCTATTTTAAAAAACTCTCAATGTGAATTTCGTTCATCATCCCACATATTGAAAAAGCTCGATGTGAGGTTGCCCCGAGCCAGTTGTAAAGACGCGGCCATACTTATTAAAGGCACGCTCAGATACTATTTCTAGCGCTATTTCTTGACTATTGCATGCACGGCGCAGTGCGATATAAAGACACACCGCCACCACCACTGCGCGTGTGTAGTGTTCACCGTTCTCAAACCACAAACCAGATTGTTTTTTTTTAAACAAATTAGATTTTAAATGTAGCCTATAAGTTGAAATGCTTATCTGCTAGTTTTAATATTAAACAAACACATCTGTGAGAATTTGTCTGGTTATATATGATTTGAGAATGTGCATCTAACACGCACGGGCAATTATCTACTTCACCGCAGCCATGGAATTGGAAAAGGAAGAAAAGAAACCGCTCTTGAAATCAACACCACTGAACTCAACTGCCTCTATCTGTACACCAAACTGTTTACAAATTATATCAAAACCATTTATAAGCGCGTACGGAGAGGAAAATCTTATAGCCACTTGCATATTGAGCGATCAATACGTCTTAATGTATGGAATCAATCTTCGCCCCGGGGGCCGTATGTGGTCGCCGCTAGTCAATTTTTATTACAATGTGAAATTGCGGGATTAGGCTAAGACATTTTTCGCGCAAGGTGTTCGTCGAGGCTTTTTTTCCGAGGCAAAACAATTACTGTGCTCTGAAACTGGGGAGGCCCGCCTACGGATGGTGTCTGTGAGACCCGCTTTTAAGTTTCACATTTGCCACTTAAGATCGTTATAAATGGACAGTTTGAAAGCATTTCTAATTCTTTAATAATATCGTGCTCATGACATATGCAAAAGATACTCTGAGGGTTTGAAATCATGCGAGTATTTTTTAAACGATCGTTAACGATACTTCCACCTAGTGGTTTTTACTCGGCCAAACAAGCGTCAAACAAAAAAGGAAAGTTTTTGTTTAAACGGGTGTTGTCGCTGTATCAGGGACGTTCTCATGTATTTTTTTTTTTATTTATTTTTTTTTTGTTTTTATTTTTTTTTTAAAAATTGGTGGACACACTACCATTTGTCTTAAGTATCCTCTTTCATTAAAAATGGCTTTTTTCTATGATTTGGATTAATGACGTAATGTTAATTCCATAAATAATAAATGCTCTAAAAATGGGCACCTCGATTTTGATTAAAGTGGGTAATGTATATCTGTCGGTCGCTGTCGGTGATGTCACAAATTGAATTCTGCCACCTGATTGGCTGTCAATTACGGCTCTTCCACGTATACCTGGATGGGAAAGGAGGACCGGGGGAGGGAAGGAATGAAGCCTTCCCATCCTCACTCGTCTACAAAATAAGAGCTTTGCAGCAGAATAACTCACTGAAGTGATTTCGTTTTACATATATCATCAAAAGTTAATACCTGCTGCGTATCTCAAGAAAAATATATTGAGATCAGATCAAAAAATTGATTACATATAGAAAACTGCCAGATCCATAGGAACGGTCCATAATAAAGTTTACGCCAGTCGCATGGAGAGTGTGTGTGCCAAATTCAACAACTGGACCGGACGATTGGCATCCATAAAAATTAGAAAATGAACTGAAGGGGCCCACGGCGAGCCGAGTCCGGGAACAATGGTGAACCCCAAAAAAATAGGCAATCGATTCAGTTGATCTTCACACAACATTAGTTTAAGCTTTTATTCCGTGTCGGTCTATGGAGCCCGGACTCTGATACATGCCCGGACCAATGATAACTTTCAATAACTTCCTTACACAACAGGCGCTGGACCAGTAAAGGCACTCCAAAATGGAAAACCGACTGCTACATAAAATCGTTCACCGTTGTCCTTCAAATTTGCAACAGTCCTTAACAGCTGTTTGATGAGGTCAAGCCAGTAACATGTCTGGATGCGTTCTAAATGGATTATAATTTAATCGGGAGTAGTAACTAACCAGTCAAATAAGCTGATCACTTTCATTCACCATGCCAAGCGTTACAGTCAATTAGGAGGTTATTTTCTTGTACCGAGAAGACAATACAATCGCTGTGACTTCAATAATTGGTCGAAAACGCTCGGAAAATGTCCTGATTAGAGGTCCAAAATACCTGAAATTTATTATAAAACATGTATTATTGTTGCTCTTAAATGTCAATTACTATCAAGTTGGTCTAATATGGACGTAGAAATGGTGGTTGGGGGCTCTAAAAACAACGAATTTAAAAGGACGAATTTTAGTTTTGAAAAAAGCGTGGTCTCTGAAGTTATAGAAAGTACCACAAAATTTTTAAAGCATTCCCAAATCATTAATTGAATTCGGTGCTACCAAAAAGGCGTGTACGTGTACTCTTCATCTCTTTTGAGAAAGCGAAAACCACGGACAAAGTAGGACCTTACATTTTACCGGACATCACGTAATGAATTCCATATGCTTATAGACCAGTTTTCATACGTCACTTCTTTTGTTGACCTGCGATTCCATCCTGCGAAATCGTTATGGGAACCAAATAGTATTAAAACTCTAACAGATACAATTGACCAGTGTGTACAACAGTCGGCCGACCTATTTCAAGAGTACAGGCCTCCAACATGTTACAAACATTGCTGTTAATGGTTATAACCGTGATAACACGGGCCTTGATTTTCATAGATTTTGACTGCAGACGCTGTGCAGGGAATGTGGCCAATGGCAAGGTCGTTGAGCCTAGTGTACTTGTGAAAGCCCATGTAAAAGGACCCTGGTCAACAATTTTAGTTGAACAATAGTACGGGGGACCGCCCGCACTAACTGGTTACGGTATTGAGTACGAAACAGATTGTCAATAGAGTTTTTTTTCATTGAAAACATGTAATAGATTCATGGGATCACGAATGCACAGCCGTTAAACTACGGACAATTAAAATGAGTATAAAGCTGAAGGGCACTGCCAGGCCAAGTGGACGTAAACTGAAAGGTAGGTAGGATGTTGTAGGTAGGAGGTAGGTAGATCGTAGTAGATAGACAGCAAGACTGGGGAAGGAGGCACGTAGATTTTATTCATATAAAACTTGTTGGTTCAACCAGCCGATCTGCAAATATGCATGTGATATAAAAAAATAATGTAAAAGGAAATTAATAGTAGGACATTCAATAACCTTGTAAAGATTTCTCACTGCCATTTTTCGGTTGGGGAAATTTGGCCTTTAAAAATGATCAGCGGATTGTTCACGGAGACAGTGATGAAATATGTAAGAACCTATAGTCGTCTATATTACTCTTACGTTTGACGTGTTTTTAATGACTTGATACCAAGTAGAAAATCTTCCTAGAGCATAGTATGTATCTCGTAGTACGGTACGCGTACCCTAAATAGAGACAATGCCATTACAGTAAAATCGGATAGTCATAACTACCGTGTGTCCCAAACAAAAACGCAACACTTGGTGGCAGGCGCCATAAGTTTGAAACAAAAGCACATGGAATACTTAGTCTTTGTTGCAAGGGTAAGATGGCAAGTTAGCTACTATACTGGAAAAAGTTCATAAAGATAGAGTCATAGTTTTTAAGATATGACCCCAAAACAGTCAAGTTTAAACTGCAGACGCGACACCATGTACAAAAAGAGGGGCATGGTAAACCACAAGACTGGCACCTGGACTGGCAAATTGAAGAACAGAATGGCAAAATTACATATAATGAGTGCATTCAAACATTTACTTGCCAAATTTTCTTGCAGAACAACTTCAAACTGGGTCAAATGACGCATTTACATAATTATTACATAACTGATAATGATAATAAATAAACATCATTGATTGGGACAAAAGTATCTTCAAGACGATATAAAAACTCTGACTAAGTAATAGGGACAAAACTCCACATTACATAAAATGATTAAATGCGTGGGCGACAACTTGCTTGTTACTGAAAAGATGTTACAGTCTCAACGTTCTGACAAGTAAAACCTATGTTTCAACATAAAAAATTCAAAACAATATCAGTATATTCATTCTGTCATTCAAATTTGGGTTAAGAATAACCTCTTTGTGTGCCGTCACAAAAATGCTGAGATGATGATAGCTCTAATCCAATGTGTCATTATTGGAAAACCAATCGAAGCGTTTGTTGCGGGATATCATACTTCCTAATTCGATCTTTAAAGGTGTTAAAATGCATGTTTTTTTTTAGCTGTTATTACAAATGGAAAACATTCATATGTTAATACTTGTTTGCAGTAGCTGTTTTTAAAAAAAGGGAAAATGTGGTTGTGGATCTTAAAAGATTCATATTGGTGGTTTCTGGGCGCAAACGTACACGTAAGTGCCGTATTTGTAGTTAATAGCGACTCAATTTGGTTAAATGGGTCTGCAGGTGCTTGATTTCTGGGGTATATCTTTAAACCAATATTGACTCTACCTTTATGAACTTTTACGGGATATTAGCTAACAGTCCATCTTACCTTAAATAACAAAGAATAAGTAGTCACGTGCTTTTGTTCAAAAACTTATGGCGCATGCCACAGTGTGAGTTTTTTTTGGGGGACACACGGTTATAGGCGGTTATTGCAAAACTGCAAACAATTTTACACTGAATAAAGATTTCAAGGCATAAATGCGCACTTGTTTCGATAGAACAGATAACGGAAAGTTCATTATGTCCCTCTTCTGAAGCGTCCTTTCTGTTGGTTACGCTTTCTTTCATTCTTGCTACCAATTTGTTACATCAGTTTTAACATCAGTCTTTTCGACTGGATCTTTTGAGTAATTATCTTCTTCTATTTTTTCTCCAGGTACGCGTCTCAACACGAGTTAAGACCCTATCAGTGATTATCCGAAAGAATCAAAATTAATTTGAATTTGTAGGAATAGCTCAAAAGTGAAGAATAAGCTGTAGAATTCTCATAAGTTCTTTCCAACTGCACAAAATGACAGAAAAGGAAAGAAATAACGGCTAGTGTTCAAAAGATACGAATCTCCATCAATTACGTGTTGTAGGATGGAAGTGTCCGAAGGACACTAATGCCTAAAATATCAGATTTTGTCCTTATGGGTGAATCTGGACCTATCATTTGTAGGGTATGTTAGGATACCTATACTTGTTGCAGACATGCACAAAAAAAATCTTATTTTGTGATTTTTTCGATTTCCTGCATTTAGCAAAGCACTGATAGGTGTCTTTAAAGTATGCCCGGGAGTCCTACCTCAATGGCATTAACTGATTTCACTAATTTATGCTCAATTCGACAGTTCATGGCCATTGTGACAGTTTCATTCTCAATTCTAGTACAAGGGAGCTCCATCCGCCACAGTATTTCCGTTTATGGATGATTCCCAACAATATTCAAGTGCATCACTTCAAGTCGTCCTATTGTGAATAACTGTTATGTAAAACACACTCTACCAGCATGAAACACCATATGCGGACAATTTACACGTTTAGCTAGTTAACAACAGAGAAACTTTGTATTTAGTGAGCGATGGCAATTGTAGTTAACGTTTGGTGTAGAGCCGAAATCAAACAAATCAAAATGGCCTTCTATATATCTACTGTATTTTATGGATCTTTTTGCACACTCAAGCAAAGAACATTCTTATTGTCCCACATTTCATGGCGAAGGACGACACTACTTCATATGACAAAGCTTGCAATCGAATGACCAATCGCGGAATTATAACATTACAAATGCTTATAACGGAATTACGAAGAGGACGCGAATTCGTCTGATAAACCCCTTTAAGTTTGAATTATGTTGAACCACTTCACAAAAGCGACATTTCACGATTATGTTAAGGACAGATCACGGGGGTTGTTTGACAGGAAATCATTCAGCATGTTCAGCACTATTCACGAGAACTCTTTGCGTTTCGATTTTGTCACAAAAACTCGATTACTGGATGTAGAAAGATTCTTACTGATGAAAAAATATTATCGAAATTAAAGCAATCCAGAGTTTGATTGCAGTGTGGTTGACTCAACCATAAGGTGCCCCTACTGCAATCTTTGGAACACACAGGGCTTCCTTACGTTCTTATTTGCACTGCGCTAAGTAGACCGGTGTTAACATTTTCTGGGAACCGTTATCACATTGATCCTTCTTATACGCCCCCAGAACCTGCAATAGCACAGACGCAGAATGTCGTTGCACGGGAGAATAACAAGCAATACACTTTCATCTCTTTACGTTGTTAATGACTGGTATCCTGTCAGCATTGGCTTGCCATTTCGTCACCATACCAAGAGACGCATCTTTATTGCATCCAATGATGAACGGTTTCATTAACACTTCAGTTCGCAATTGGAGTTTCCAAGTAAGCCCTGATGCCTAGTCTGTTGCCTGTTGGCGGATTCTTACCGAGCCAGACCACAGTCTCACCCATGTGAGTCTAATTTCGTCGCTGGGCGGGAAGCAACATTATTTCCCGTAGTTAACATTTGTATAGCAGCATCATCTTTCAGTCTCAGTTCAATAAGTATAGTACAAAACTTGTTGTGTATGTCATTTAACGTAGTAGCTACTTGTTTTAGGAGAGAGATTTTATTCCTTGAACGGTTTATATGAAATAAAAGACACCACCTCGGCAGCTAATCCCCTGTGGTCTTGTGGTACTGGTTTGGAATGCGCTAATAATCTGAAGGTCGATGTTGTTCGAATCCTACTCACGCCAATTTATTGTACCCGTGGCTTTTATTATTTCTTTAACCCGCGTCATTACCAAAGCCTTTTTTTGTTAACACGGTTACAAAAGGGGGGGGGGGGTGGTTACCACCCCCTCCCCTCGAGAATTTGTTAAATAAAGCACCCGATGATTATGATTTTGATGATACCAAGGATAGCTATAAGAGTACACAAAATACCTAGTATGGCATCACAATGACGTCATAAAGTCCACGGATCGGCAAAATTGGCATTTCCACCGAAAATAGGCGAAAATCCAATTTTGCGCTAAACATTGCACAAATATCGGATTTTCATGCAGGTTTCAGCTCAAATGTTGGCATTTGGATAGTTTTACATTAAAACAGAGAGTTTTAGAGCCTACTGTGCATAAGATTTTCAAAAATGCACCATAAAATACCTTGGGTGACAACCAACCACCCCACACTTCGATCGTTTTGACCCGGCAATTCCCTACCCCGGTGAATGCTACCTTCACATTTTTTTCGCTGAAATGACCGGAAAGAATGCGAGAACATTTACCTAGAAGCTTTTTACGAAAGTTTTAGCATTTAGCGCACCGGAGCGAGTTCACTGGGGGGGGGGGGGTGGTAACGCCCCCCCCCCTGGTAAGACGAGGGTTTTATTGAAAATAAAGTCCGTAAAAAAGTCCGCCCTTATACTGTAAGCATACTGCTATCCAAATGTTAACTACGGAAGGAGGAAAACAATATTGCGGGTGGGAAAAAACTTAGTGAATTTGACCTTTACGAGGCAAACCTCACATGTAGTAAAACGGTAAATACAAAATCATATGTAACATTTCAAGAGACACCAAAACTGTCGAATAATTTGCTGTATTGCCTTGCACAAGAAAAGTTCCTTATAAAATATATTTAGATAATATTTACTCCAGATTACCATCATATTTGGCTTGAAATTCAAACTAGAACCCGATGTGACCAAATGACATTGAGGTTTTAGCATTGGGGCACACTTTTTACATATGTGGTTTTGCATTTGACAAAAAGAACAATTTTTCAAGGGATATGGCTTTGATGGTTTGTTTTGTTTTTTTTTTGTTATGTTTTGTTTTGTTTTTTTTTTTGTTTTTTTTTTTTTGCATTGCATGCTTTTGTTCCCCAGCCTCCGTTAATTCAATATTGTTTTGAGAAGCTAAAAAAACTTTTTAAATTATGTATTATAAAAAATTTGCATAAACGTTTATAAAAGACCCGAAATTGGGGCGCTTTAGGGTAAGTGTTGTGCACTCTTATAAGGAGTATTAATAGGCTACCGTGTATAAAAATTCTATATTGCCAAGATATCGGTTTTAGTAGCTATTTCATCAGGAGTAGTATGTAGGACAAACGTTGTGTATATGCCAATTTAATTTGATCCGTCATGTTAAAGGTATACCACGGTTATTTGGGCTGACCTCTAAGGATTCCAAAGGTATAGTTGTAATATCTACTGCAACCTAAAGTCTTGGAGGTTGCAGGCTAAAAAAACTGGGGAGAAGAGAAATCAATAATAAAAAGGGTCAACTAAATAAAAAAGGGTCAGTTGAACAGAGCTCACACTTTAAAGTATTAGCTTGGATAAAAACGGTTCAAATTATTGGTGGCGCTCATTTGATTAAAATCTGTGAATAGTTCTGAATTTATCGAATGTTTATAGTACCAAAATAGAACAGGGTAGAATTAGTAGGGAAAGGGACACGAAAGGGGGTCCCAGCCCATTTTGCGTCAGCAAAATAAACGTACAGAGATAAAAATGTAGAAGAAGAGGGAGAGATAAGAGGAGAGAGGTAAAGAAGAAGAATTGCATCGGAGGACGCAAGTGTGATGACGAGGTCTTAGTAGTATTGTTGAGACAAGTATGTGGTTTTTATTGACTATTAATAGAATGTCATCCTGAAAGGTCAATGAGGAATTCTCATCCTATTTGGAGCGTTTCAGTACAACAGCACGATGCTGCAGATGGACATGGTTAGGGTTTATAGGTAGGCTATTCAAGTTCATGTCGAGGTGTTTGTTGATCCAATGAAGGTGTTCAATTAATAGTCAAAAGTCCAAACAGCTAGCCAAAAGTTCTTGAATTTATGATGAACTATTAACAGCGGGTAACTGCCGTGTCCCTCACGTCCCTAGAGCAAAATGACTACCACAAAAAAAGGGAGTACCGTTATTGTCTTGTTAGATGTAGGAGCTATTCAAATAAACACAAGGCAAGGGTCGCTCCGTGATTTTTGAAAAAAGTTGAAAACATGGCATTTAGGGATTAAGGGATATATTTTAGTACAATATTTCATCAAAAAGTTGCTTACACTCAACCCACACAGTAATCAAACAGAGTTGTGGTCATAGGGTAATTGGAAACCCAAATTATATTCCAATCCAAGAATGAGGCTAGCGTTTAAAAAGGTATAAGGGAAATTTTCCAAGTTTTTTGAATATTTGGTTACGGGAACCAATCAGTCAATTATGGTGATGTTATTGTTATGTTTTAAAATGTCAGTTTAGGTATATAAGTTTTGAGACGAAGATGCTGTGTAATCAGAAAAAAAATAAGATTGGGGTTGTGGGTTATAGGTTTATATAGGATGTTAAAAATTAGCGGGGTCCAGTATGGCCAACCTGAGGAACTCCCACTTTATTCTTATAGTTGGCGATATGTGGAGTGGCGAACACAGATGATGTTAGCCTACAAGCTAACTTCTGAATAACTTTGGGAAGAATACTATTATGGTCTAATATTATCAATTGGACTTTGAGGTCCAGCAGGGCCAAATTACATTGCTAGCACACTTTAGGGGCTTCTAACGAAGGACTGTTTTGCTCGTCGTATGGCGATCTCCGTACGTCACTTCCAACGTTGAAGGCCTTTTGGCCAATAAAGGTGTGTTTGGTATCCGTATTCATGCATGTTATTTTATATAACTTTGTGTTTTTGTACTTATCAGGAAGTTAACTATTATTGAAGTTATTTAAATAAAAGTTGTCTACTAATAAACCGAGGCTGCAAATAAAATTACCTCGGGGTGTTGTACAGCTCCTTAGATAGGACGAGTAATTTGATCACCATTGAGTTTGATGGAGTGTTAATTAGCTATAAGTATTAAATTTTGGTATTGAATGGCAAATTACAGCTGACATGCGTATTTCGACAGGAATGGGAAGATTAGCTTTTTTCTTTTGTGGCAAGGTGCCGGGGAATATGGCGTTGTACTAGTTGCAATGGGCACCTACCGTGGTGGACATGGCTGACAGTGTCGCAAGCTATGGTTTGGTGAATCCTTGCCCAATTACCTCAGAAAGTTATCTGGGAGGTGCGTGGCCAGACTGCGGTAACTGTGCCACCTAATGTGCAGTAGTGGATGAATAAACACAGAATGACCTTCTTGGTAGAGCTTCATTATACGATAGCCGAAACTTCTCCCTTTTGAATTAACCTGTGTCGGGAATGTTGTTTTGTTTGAAGCTTGCGTTTTCCGCAATGCGTTGTTGCGTGTCATTTTGAACAAGACCATTTCTCCATTCACTAATCAACAACTTAAAATGACCAATATTTAATAAAGATAAAGCTAATTTCCAAACCAATCAATATCACGATTCAGTAGGTTTAGGGTGTTGTGTGGTTGCTGTTTTCGTTAAATACGCAGTTTTTGTACATCGTTTAGCGGTTCAGCTTTATGCTTAGTCAGCTGCGGTAGGTCCTGGCATGATATGTTGCCCTAGGTTACTCTTCACAGCCATGGACTAGACAATCAGACCGTAACAAAATTGCAGGTAAATTTTGCGACCCCGGCACTTTTTCGTATGAGGGCGTTTTCAAAAATGGCCGCAAAATGCCATTTAACACATTATAATGGCGTTTTCATAGCAATATAGGGGTGACTGAAATGGACAGTTTGTAGTGATTTTCCAGATGTTGTTGATGTCAAATGTATAGAGCGGCCAACCATGCGATACTTACTTCCTAACGGAGAGCGCATTTTCAAAGGGCCGCCAAAGCAATTTGCACCTCATAGGGAAAGGTTTACTAGGAAAAAAAACACGGTGAAAATGCCCAGTAAAAAGCCAAAAAAAGGGGTGGGTGACGGTGTGTGTGGTGAAGTGCCACGGTTTTTCAGGGCTTTCCTATTTGTGATTTTTTTTCTCCATTATTTGTTGAGTTATTTATTCAGTTACTAACCTCCTTGCACTTTCATGTTCTCTTTTCTACAGTTTTATTGATATAAATGATCGTTCTAGGTAGTTTCAGTTTAATGTTGATTTTGATGATTTGAGTAGTCAGAACAATGCTGTTATTGGTGATATTACAATCTAAGTTCTGAGGGTTGTGCGCTTAGCAACACCAACTCACTGTTAAAAATGTTCTTTAACAAAACTCGTTGGATGTTAGCCGGGACTTCGAACCCGTGCAATAACTGTAAAAAGGGCTCGAAACTGTGTGAGTACCAGCTGCCAGTCAAAAACGTGGTTTTTTAATGGAGGAATAAAAGATTTGCACATGACCAAATATTGGGAATTATGGCTAATTCTGAAAGCTGAAGAATTCTGAAGACATTTGGGGAGTTCTCAGACACATTTGGATTATGTGTGGAAGTCTGCATCAGCTGCAAAACAGGGTGATACAATCTTTGATTCTTACAATAACAAATCTCTGTGGAAGATTTGAAACAAAAACAATGTCAAGTATGCTACCAATTAAATTAACAACAATCAATTAGGATTCATCCCTTCCTGTCGAGTTGAGATGGACAGGCTATGGGTCATCACTCAAATTACACAAGTTAGGATTTATTTTAGGCTGTTTTTTCCTCTTTCCGTTTACAGTGATACCTGAAGTTTCATAGCAAATATATGTGGCTCAAATGGTCTTAGATTTGCATAGGTTCCCCTTTTTGTTGAGTTTAAAGGTAAAGTCTATAAAGGTCAGGAATCACCAATAAACAGTATCCCCTATAGTGTTTTTTTGTAAGATGACCACAATTAACCATAATTTTTTTAAAAAAATCTGACTAGATGAATTACGAAAAAAAATATTTTTAAAATGGAAAACAATGGTGATTCACTTGTACTTTTTTAAAGTCAGCTTTTTTAAAGTCAGTTTGTAGTATGGTTCATAAACACAAACAAAGAGGATAGGGAAAAAAGAATAATGGTTACCATAAGGGAGCCATTACTTTTGTATTAAAAATGATCCCAAACTGTTACATGTAGGCATTTCATTATCATTGCCACACCTATCTGCTAAATCGGTGCCATTTCAAATGTAATCCATGGGATATCATCCACAGTAGTTTAGAGTAATAGCACAAATACATCTAGTAAGCGAAATATAGGGGCCCGTTTCACAAAAAGTCTTGCGATCGATTGTAAGTTTGAGTTATCAAGGTATGGTGATCAACTTTAGTTTGAACTTACAATCATTTCAAATTTATGCTTGATGAGTTAGCTTGCATAAATAAAAACTTACAATTCGATTGAAGTCTGTGAAACGGGCCCCACACATAATCCAAAGCTGTGTTTAGAAAGCCCCAAATGTGCTTGCAGAAGTCTGTCTTCAAGCTTTCAGACATTGGCCATATGTAAACATGGGGTATTGTACTTGGGTACGCGAACGCTCAAGCGGGATTGCCAATTATGATTGCGCTGCCATCAGGAAATTATTTCTCTTCGACAAGGTGGCAGCTGGAAAGCGCACAACCCTATCGGCCCACAAGATGTAAATATCCCACAATAACAGTATATACTGAATAAATAAATCATCATATTCATTAAACTGAAACATAACTAGGAAAATCACTATAAATATCAATTAAAATTAACTGTAAGAAAAAAAAGAAAAAAGAAACTCTAATTATGTCAGTACTGGGCATCCATGTCAACAATCGAGATGTGCACCGCAGCATGTATGGATTTTTTCTTTTGTGTGATGATAGATAATTGATGAGAAATGAAATCCTGGAAATTTTGAGTTTCATACTGACTTTCGTTCCTGCAGGGCCCACTCAGGAAATTTAGGGGGTCCACATCAAAAAAAATGCTGTGTGTGATGCGAAGGACAAATCTTTGAAGGGCATTAAACTTGTTAATGGAACCTTCCCCAACTTTGAACATCACGATCTGGGGATTTTATTGAGATAGAATTAAATCTGGCATAAAAAATGTGATAGTCATTTCCTTTTAAAGTATTTCGGTGTGTAACAATGCATATATTCATCTGGGGACCAAAGTTTGGGGGGGGTCAGAACCTGTAAGTAACAACATTTTTAATGTCCATTTTATGTAATTGATCACACGCAGGATTGTCTGCTTAGACAATAATAAGCACATAAGGTATTTAAAGTGAGTTACAGCCTACATGAAAATAATACCTAATTTTGCATTTTGACCATTATATTGGCCCCCTGAAATCAAGTGGACATACGACAGCACCCCTCTACTGAAATTTATTGATGATACATCATCAAAGAACTATGCTTAAAGAACCAGCTTGTTGTCTCGATGTCTTCATTTGTTTTCAGCACAAAACAACTTTTGGCTGATTTCCCCCATGGAATGTATATGGTGATATACACTGTGCATGAAAATGACCTCTGTCGGTCACATAATAATTTTGTTGTGGTAAATTGAGTGTGTACTCGTTGTGAAAAAATAAAGGACACAAGCTAGTTCTTTCAAGGAAAGTGTTTAATGATTATATCTTCAACAATCGAAGTAGAGGGTGGTGTCGAATGTCCACATATTGGTTTTAAGGGGGGGTCAAAATGCATCACAAAAGGACAATTACCATTTCAAGGGGCTGTACCTCCCTTATCCTTTCTAATATGTTCATAATTGTATGGTTTTAAAGTTCTACTATTAGGCTGAAGGAAAAAATAACTTAAATTCTCGGTGAAGCTGGAAAAAATTGCAATAGAATTTCTTTCACACATGCAGTTCTATATAGTCCAGAACGCCATATAAAAGTCCCAGAAAAGCCAGGTTGGTGGAAATATTACTAATTGCATAAATCCAACATGGCCGCAATCCATGGAAGATTTTTAAAGCATTTTGTTGTATGACTTATCTAAAATAATATGTTGGTACCTGAAAATGCCTATATTGTTAATTGGATGACTACATTATATTGTATGTTATACAGACACCATTCACCCTGCTTGGCAGGAAGTGTACTCAATTTGCATAAATCCAAAATGGCGCCAATTCACCAATTTGGAGCAAAATGTCAAACTTTGAATCGGTTATACATCTATTATTGCACGTGACCTAAAAAATATTAGATTGCTTTCATTCATGATCACTGTTTATTTAATTCTACATCATCCCCCCACTCCGGTCTTAACCCCACACCCCCACTACACACCCACAAACACATCTCCCAACACACACAACCCCATGATAATTCGACATGCAAACTGCCTAATATATAATTGAATATACTTAAAAACCGTCATGATAAATATTTGTCATAAATAAAATGGATTATTCTCCCACAGCCCTATCAAGCACAATTATGGACAAAAAAATTATTTATAGACCAATCCAGGTGTATCGATCAAAAAATTTGGATTCTCGATTAAAAACAATTTTGATTCACTGAAAACCTTCGTTTACAAACGTTTCATCGATAAACCAGGTTTTCAATTGAAAAGCTTGGATTCGATTGAAAATACCTGTATTATCTTCGATAGACCTAGTTTCCAGTAAAAATAATAGGTTTGTAATTATAAAAAAACAGGCTTTCACGCCAGAGAAGAATCCAACTTTTTTCAATCGAAAAATCAGGATTCTAGGCGATTACACCAAGCTCATCGAATTCATGTTATCGATTAAGAATGTCTTGATCGTCGGAAAGTTCCTCTAAGGTTTGCAGGAGTTAAGCAAGGCAGAATTGGAAGATATTCTCAGGCGTGCAAGAAAGCAACCGTAATAAGTCATCATACCATTCATTCAGAATGACATCAATCCTGTGTGAATGTACACTGTGACTCATTACTGGATACTGGTGCGATGTTGTTTCAGCATTGAGTATGCAAAGGCAAACAGTGATGTGCGTGAAGTGTCAAAGAAGCGTCCATTAAGGACGGCAAGGTACTTTGGTTTGGATAGTGTGAACCATTCTTTCTCCAGTCATGTTAATTCTCTTTTGCGCGTGCGTTGCAGTGGGAAAAAACCAGAGCAACAGGTTGGGTTTGTAGCTTCTAGTGCCATCGGTGGAAGAATTGACTACAGTGATGATGATATGTCTTTTGCAAACACTGACTTCTAGGCTTCAAAGGACTCAGCAGCTATTCCAAGTACATTATAGTTGCATCATAGGAGTACTGCAAAGAGGAAACTCCCTGACGGCAGTCTGAGACAATAAATATTGAAGAGACTATGGTGCCAGCAGAACCTTGTGGGACCCATTCCGAAGTTTGGGCTTTCTACGGCATTGCCCATTGATGTCCCCACACCCAGGACAAAAGTTCCGGGGTGAGATAATGAAACTTGACAAGGCTGACTCAGGGAGATTTTGAGTAGCTTTAAGACCTCGATGCAAGACTGCAGCAGTTAGATCTAAAAAGGTTGCCCCAAAACTTGTGCCTCTTCTGGAAGGCTGTTTCGATATCATTGACATGTCTTGCTATCTGATCAGTTGTTTATTTACTTCTTCGAAAGCCAATTTGGGTGAGGGGTAGCTTATACATGTGAGATAGCAGCGAGATGGGTTTCTAACTCTTGGGTGTTTCTTGGGCTTCAGGGTTGCAATGAAGTCTTCCATCTAGAGGGAATTGCTGATTATCCCATACAACTAGAGAGAAAGAGTTGAAGCCATCGCACAGCTTCAGGTCCCATATTCTTCAATTCTGTATGGATGTTGTCATTGCCAGGGGCTTTCCCATTCCTGAGAACATTGCTTCCCTTGGGAAACTCTGCATTATAGACAAGCTACATCGTGCCAAGCTGGTATGACCAATCACATTTAAGAAACATTTTATGTCTGGAAAGTCAATCATTGTGGTTGATTTACTCTAGGGCCTTCTATTAAAGTGGAGGCAATGACACAGCTGGGGTTCAAACTTGCAACCCTGAGATTACAAGTCCAAGGCTTTGACCATTGCATCACACGGACCAGTGGTTTTGCCACGACCGGTGAGCTTGTTGACAGTTTTCCAGGCCTTGCAACTTGAGTGGGTAAAGTTGATATTGGATATCTCCCCCTCCAATATGGTACGTCTCTTTTGGCAAAGCAAATTCAGTAGCTAGTTGCCTTTATTCTATTCTCTCACTAGTATTTCAGTCGTTATTACACGTCAATTTATACAACTCATCACATTCTTTGTCTCAACAGTGGGTGTAGGGATTCTGCCTCTTGGAATGGAATGTTTAGCTGCTTGGTGAAGCAAGCACAGAACAGAAGTCAGAATATGAGTTGTTGATGTTAGAAGACTGAAAAAGTCGGGTCCGGCAGCTTGGATGACAGTTCACTAATGAGTTGTTTGAACTTGCCACTTGGGCCTGTTGGCTTTCCTGAAGTTCGATCTCTTTTTATAGAGGCTGGAGATTATGATCTTGATGTCACTAATAACCAAGACAGGGCAGTGGCCTGATCTGGGGAATCTAGGGAGGATCTTTCTGGAGCAGCGGGATAGGTACAACCTTACTATCAAACAGCGGTTGGAGGTGTTAGAATAGTCGTCAGAATAGTCGTTCTCAACCAGACTGCAAAAGATATTATCTAAATTGGTACTGCG
>JAMKCH010003820.1:0-36277 GCA_023653785.1 Ophioderma brevispina
GCTCTCACACGGGAGAGCAGGTCTCCCTTACTCACCCCAAAGGGCAGCTATTTATTTTTTCTAACTTTTTTTGGACTTTTTAAATTTTACCCTCTAACCTGAAAAAACAAATAATGAAAAATTCTATAATTTTAAAGTAGCAAGAGTGGAATTGGAACCCCCAGACCACCGTACCATAAGGTTAGCTACCTAACCGCTAGACCAGCAAGGATATAGCCAATATTTATAAATGACAATGTATTCACTCAGTAAGTTTGATAAATCACCATGATCAATGACAAAACTTTTTAAAAGAAAACAAAACAGAAGTATACTGTTTGGTACAGGATGATTAGGTCAATCAAAATAGGAAATATGGTGGCTTAACACTTAAGTGCCTAAGGTGTTTTCACTCACGTTGGTGCGGGGGGGGGGGCATGGAACCCACATAAGGAATCCACTTTTCCGGTCGAATTTTTAAATGAAACTTACACCACACATGAGGGGTCATAACACATCACCAAAGATGATATAAAAATTGAGTTTCATTATATCGTCTTCAAATTAGGGGCAAATCATTACGAAAAGTACTACATAGATTTCACGACCCTGCATCAACAAAATGCATTTTGGAATACATGTAGAAGTTGATATCTGCTCTAAAGGAACCAATTAGCACAAACCCAAATAGCTCTATTTTTGACAATCTTGTCTTTTTCCTGTGGTCAGTGACTACGATCCATATTTCCCATAGGTTTGTACAGGGACAGCGCGAAGTCAATTGTGATCAAATGTAAATGCTGTTAGCATATAAAGGGTTATCTGATTTTTCTTTTGATATTTATGATTTAGTTACATGTATATGTGCATATCTCAGCAGAAAAATATTTGTGGTTACAAGGTTTGTTAAAATTTATTTTCAAAATCACTAATTAGCTAATTAACGGCTGGGCGGATTTTAATACTTTGGTGTCAAAAGATGCGTATCCAAATGCCTGACAATTACAAAAATACCGGTCAATTTATATCACGGAAAAGTAGCAAAAAACGCGAAAAACAAATCTTGGGTCCCTAGGCCCCAGGCACTTAACCCCAAAATATTGCTAAGAAATAAATTTCTTCAGAGATGAAACCTTTAAGAACAACATTTCAGAAGATTACTAAAATCAAATCATTTTGAGGGGCCAGATTTATACAGAGGTAAAAATTAAAATGTTTTAAATGTATACTGCATGTTAATCACTGTCCAACTACAGGGGTGCAGTCCCATAGTTATAAGGCCAAATAGCTTCAAGGTCACTGTGGGATACAATTTCAGATTCATCAGTTTCCCGGATCAGGTTGTTATAAAATGTTGCCAAATTGCTCGTCTAATTGTGCAGTAGCCAAAAACTACTTTTTGGCTACTTTTGCACTGTCTATGAAAACCTTTTGTCCAATTATATAGAATGCAACATATAGGTGGGTCAACGGGGTCTAGCGTCTTTCAAACTCCTATAGACCGTATTCAATAGCCAGCCATGTTGGTGGACAAGATAGACGCATTCCAGTACTACAATACATTCACCTGTCAATGATCCCTTGCAATCGTTAAAAATGGATCGATTGACAGCTGAATGTATTGTAGTCCTAGAATGTATGCATCTTGTCCACCAACATGTCTGGTGGCTGACGTCATATTGAATACGGTCTATATTATATTGAACTGTCAAACTTAGAATCTATATATACATATTCTTTTAGTATGACCTAATGAACAATCTAAAATGACCTAAAAACCATTGTAAACAAAATTGGACCATTCTGTAAATTTTACCCCGGATTACCTTGAACTGCTATAAGCTTATATTAAAACTATGTTATAGATAGGATAAACTATATATATATATATATATATTAATCTTAGTTAAAACGCTTTGAACAAATCCATCAAATATTTACTCCTTTACAAACTTTGCTCCCTTTTTCAACATGTTCTGCCATATGGATTTTGAAAACTTTTAATATATTAATTTTGGACAATTTTAATGATATTATTAAATATGGCAAATATCAATATACAATTAACACTAGAATTTTATTTTTTTCTGTAGGATCTCCATTTAATAAACATGTCTCGATATGTAGGAGATAAGGTCAACATGTCAACCTTGCATCTTCTAGACAATGAAAATGCTTACATTCGGACGTTGATGGAGGAATGGAGATCTCTTCATCCGCAAAGAGAAGAGCAAGACCCGCCATTCGATCCATTTTACGGCAAGCTGACGGTATGTTAACAGTTTCTCACCACCCTGGGTGACATACCAGTGTTGCCTCAGTTTGATATTTGATAATGAGAAAGACCATAAAAATTCTCAAAAAGTTCAGAAATATTTAAAACTCATTTTGTATCTCTGTATTTTGAACCATGTTTTAACCTTGTTGCATATCAGTGAAATGCTCATTGATTCCTGTCCGCAACGACACCACATTCGTAAGTGATCGTAACAATCGCTTGCTTCACGATTGAATACCTCTTATGTGAATACATGTATAGGTCTTAAACAGAATGAGCTAAAATCCTCAAAAAAATCCATTTTACGGCAAGCTTAGCGTACTTAAAAATGTCTTCACCACCTGGATAAAGTGAGCATACATTGTTGCCTCAGTTTGATATTTGATATCAGGAAAGACCATATCAGTGAATTGCTCATTGATTCCTGTCACAACGTACACCACAATCACATTCCGTAACAATCATTGGCCTCACGATTAAATACCTCGTATGTGAATACCGATTTCTCAAACAGAATGACCTAAATTGCTCTTATTTATCTGATCAAGAGTCCGTTTGCCACACATCCTGCAAACCTTGCCTGCAAAGCCCTGGAAGACGTTTACGGATTCCGCAGTGATATCTTATTCCTTGACTTCACTGGTTGCTCAAAATTTTGCTTTTTTTTTTGATTTGGGAGATGGTTTAGACTACTTTACTCCCCTACACCAGCACAAACCAACCTCTCCTATTGAATCCGTAATCAGTTTTATTGAAATCACCGACGCGTCACCTATGGCAATTCGCGCATGTGGTGTACAATTCGGGGTGTACTGACCTAAGTATACACAGAACCGAATCTGTGTTACATTTTCCGTGTAATGCAAACCATGCTTGACCGCTTCCACAAACACGGTTCCCTGCATATAATTAATGACAGCACTCAATACACCATTGCAAGCTATTGCATTTCTCAGTTCAAACTTGGTTACCTGCTGGAAAATAGCCATGCATATTTTGGCTAGTCACCTTATTACAATTATATGTCACTTTCAATGATGACACTGTTGGTTCAGAAATGCTCTAAGTAATACCGACACACATAGTAGATCTCACTAGTCATATTATATCGAGCATAATCTACCATTATTTATGAGTACTTTTCAACCCTCACGTTCCGGGATTTGACTCATGGCGCACGGTATAACATAAAAACAACACAACACTGAACAACGGAAATTCGTATTTCAATTCTGTTTTCAGCGTTCCGATACCGAGACCATACCCGGACTTTCTCATTATCATTGCGAATATATTTTTATACCACCCGATGTTCTATAAAAAAGTCTCTCGAACGCCATTAACACACAATCCAGAATTTCAAAATCTCCCCAGCTGTATCGCAAATATGACGTCACCATTCATTAATGGAGAGTATGAGCGGCGCTCATTCATTTGTAAATGTAATGAAAGAAGGTTGTACTGCACAGTACTCTATGGAAAATCTTGACCAGCTTTGGAGCAAGAGGAACCTCACAGAAGATATACAACTACCATGCCAAGTACTGTGCTTAATCACAAACACCAAATTTTCACATCTTATTTATGGTGACTAGAATTTTTAAAGTTACGAATCAAAACTCAATGCGCAGCACGAGATGTCTCTAAAGTCTATACTACTGCCTAATACCAGGGCAAATCGATGTCAAATTGGTGAGCATGGATTGCCTCAATTCATCACTCTCTAAAGCCATTTAGCTTGGAGAAAACATCCCTCTAACATATCAATCATGAAATTAACAACCACTTCTTAATATAACTAGTGCATTTTCCAGACAATTTTAAAGCTGGTTTTATTCAGATTCCCAAACAAGAAAAAGTCCACTCAAGATTTGTTATCCTGCTGCAATCCAGGTTAGTGGGTATAACTAAAAGGCTGACTAACAACTTACCCTCAATTGGTTTTAGGGAACACCAGCTTCAAGTTACGTTTAAAATGCTTGGATAATTCTTACCATGTTGGTGCTTTTGATTTGACAAAAAAAAGTAACACTTTGAAAAGACAGCATGAATGTCTCACCATCCATGTCATTTATCTAGTTCACCGTTCACCCACTAATTATCAATATCTAAGCTCAGGTCATGGCAAATTTAGTACATTCTGTTTTGCGACAACACCTATATTGAAGAGGGACGCAAAATACAAAAATTAAGGTTCATGGTAATATGGGTGTAATTAGACCAGAGAAGAATGAGAAAGAAGGAGATGGCTCGATTGGCAATCCCCTATTACCCAGGATTACTCTCTTTCATCAGCTCATTGTTATGAAACTTAAAGGGCCACTCGATTGGACTTTGAGTAATGTGTTCAACACCGCCTCAAGCTTGGCCGTTCGGGAAAGGTTTCACAACAAGGAATAATTGACAACACTCCCACTAAAATAGGGCTTATTAATTTTCCAGCTAAAAGATCTCTGCTTGCAATGAACTCCGCGGTTTTTCTGACTGATTGTTATTTATTTTATCGTTTGCGAAATATGGAGGAATCAGTGACTTTTTTAACGAAAGAAACGGTAAAATCGACCCTTTTTTGGTAATCTACATTGATTAAGGTTTTGGGGGTCAATAAAGATGTTATTATTTAGAAGCCTAAATTTAACCAATATCCGGTTATTTCCTAGAAATATCATAGGTATGAATGATTATCTAAATGCATTTTCAATACATCTCAACCATACTTTTTTGTGTCAGAAAGTGTCCAAAGGTGCAAAAGTCACTTTGCACAATTTGGGGTCAAAGTTGTTTAATAACTGATCAGGCGTTACGTTTTGCTGTCTGGTCACAACCATAGTGTAAATATACCCCTGTGCCACTACCATTGAAAAACTGGGTGATGGATGTTTTCTGGGATTTATGACAGGTGTATGTAATGTTCTCTAGCAAGTAGTGCAAGTCTTTTGTTCAATCGATTGGATTTAAGCCGATTGATATGAATAGGCGGTTGAACGGGTTATCTTTGAAGTAGCAATCGAACCACCTCCTTCTTTCTCATCTCTCTGATTAGACCAAACAGAAAGTTTGAGCATTGGAGGAATTGGGTTGTAGGAGTACTGCATGTTTCATCATTTAAGGTGACTTGCCTGCCTGGCGTCCTGTCAACCCGGCTAGTGGGCTCATTATATTCGACGAAACGAACGAAACGAAACTGGCTCAGTGCACCCATCTTTTATCATACTTTTATACTCTGACCCGAATAAAGGCGTGTCATTCCAATGGGGGTGCACTGAGCCTGTATTGTTTCGTTTCGTCAAATATAATATCTGGCTAGTGACATAATCCATTGTGTGTATGCTTTTTAAAAAGCATGCAAGCATTCACTTCACACAATTCGCGCCGTAGAAGTGCCCACCTAATAGGACCCGTTATATCGCTATTAAATCCTAGTTTATGTTGCTATTATTATTATCATTTATTATTATATTGTTATTTTGACGATATCAGACGCCAAGCTGCTACAATTTACGACCAGTGCGTGGATAGACCGGGCTCGAATGGCTCGACGTAGCAGTGACGTCCAGATGCAGAACTTATCTTGCATGGCTAGCCACCCGAACCTGGGATTATGGATTAACTGTTTATAATTATCTTACGAGTAAGTAAAATAATATAAAATATATATTGATTTATACCGTGCACATATTCACCCTACGGGGTGCTCAAAGCGCGATTACCAATTATATTCCGCACACCTGGCGCACAATTTATTCAGCCTTAGATTGTAACCTGCTAGTTTGATTAACATTTGCTGCATGGTAAGTGTATTTGTTTTCACACTAAAGTGAAATAAGGGTGTGTTGTTAGGAATATATTTGGCTTTTGGTCTGTTTTCTTATTCTAATGCAGTGGATTATAATAATCATCCAAGCAGATAAAGCATAAACGTCAGCAATACACTCTAACCATACCCAAAAAACACGGTAATAAGTTTATCCTGAAAGGGAGTTATAAATTATCCCCTTATTACCTTTATACGTACACATTATTTGATGCAAACTTATTGAATACTAGTGACATGCTCGATGGTTGGGTCCATGTAACAAAAGAATATAACAGTATTAGGTTTCATCTCCTACATGGGACTTAACTTCTTTTTTTATCACAACAGAGAGATAGAAGATGGTATCACTGGTCTGGTGGCATTTGACCGTAAGGATAACGAGATAAGCCCCTTTCTTCTTGTATCGAACTGACCGAATCCAGATTTTATCAGGTAGTCCTATCTGCATGCAAAAACGAAAATCAAAATCGTCAAATTATTTAAATGACCATTTCCCCTTCCTTACTTTGGAGAGGAATGTCTATAGAAAATTGACAATACTTAGATGAAGCCCTGCAGGGAATAACTCATCTTGTCTGTGAAGATCTCATTAATTACATCTTTTGTGTAATATGGTAATACTTCACAATCGGCACCAACTCCATTACATGGGGATTACTTATTTTCCTTCCTAAAATTAAAACAATTTATCTTCCCACCAAAAGCTGTGTCCCCACATGAAAAAGAGTGCACATTATTTAGAAAAAGATAAATGTCAACGTCAATTTAATTCCAGAATATCAGTGACATGGATATCAATAACCTTCAACATGCTCAAGTCAACAATGGAGCTAAATGATATTCAATAATCGGGGCCCGGGACACACTTCACATTCTTTTACATCTGTCTATTGTTTATTGTGCACAGCAGTTGAATAGACTTCGATTGTTATGTCCTTGCCGCATTGGCCAGTTCTTCCTCGTTTCGCGATAAAAGAAATCTTTAGATTCTAATGTGGTGTTAAATTACTTTGACCATCTATTAATATTTTTTTTTCGAAAGACATGTAAAGGGACCAAATTCCAATGAAAAAAAGCCGCCATTGGCCAGGACGACCTATTTGTGCATAACCTATATCCGCAAGTTATTGTCTTTAAAACCCATTCTATTCATTTAAACCAAGAAAAGGCAATGGTATTCAGCGAACCTACATTTTTAAAAATCATGAGGCGAGTGAGTATTTTGCCCTTTAAGTTATGACGATACTAGAGCTCAATAACGGCAAGTCATAACACCTACTGAGAAGATTACAAAAAATCTTTTCAACAGTGTAGGCAGTAAAATGGACCTGCATTCCCTGTTGAGAAGAGATCTGAAGTGTGTTAGGTTGATTGTTGAATTATCATTAGCTCTATTATTGGCTTGAGTTTACGTGTACATTTTGGTCACTGACATTCTTGGAGTAAATTGAGTTGACATTTTATTCATTTTTCTAAATAGTTGCATTTTTTCATTTGGGGATACAGCTTTTTCCTGTTTACACATATATTGTTTAAAATTGTTAGTGAAGGAAGTAAAGTGATCCCCAGCGCTGGAGCACGAAAAGATCGTTACATCACGAACGTATCATGGCCTATAGCTCTAACGTCGATTACGATTCATCCAAAGTAGTGACTCTAAGTATCAAATTTCTTCTTCTTCCTATTTTAAGGGACAAATCGAAGACATTTTGGCCCCCTTTATTGTGTTGTCAATAAAAAAAGATGAAGAACAGGTGATTTCAATACAAAGCTTATGGTGATTGTCGTATTACCATCTGCTGGTTAGATTATACGTTGTATATCGACAACGAATCAGCCAGATAGTGATTCAAAGTCTGGGAAATCTTCGGCATGACCAATACAAAAGCTTATTGTGATTGTCGGATTACCATTACCATCTGCTGGTTTAGATAATACCTTTATATCGACAAAGAATCAAAGCCAAACACAGTCATGGAATCTTCATGTGACTCATAACAAGCTTATTGTGATTGTCGGATAACCAATCGGATGGTTAGCTAATACATGGATATCGTCCACGAATCAGCCAAGATAGTGTTTCAAAGTCATAGAAATATCTTCAGGTACCAATACAAAAGCTTATTGTGATTGTCGGATAACTATCTTCTGTTTAGCTGATGCATGTATGTCGACAACATGTATGTTTAAACTCGCCAGCTTAAGTGATTTAAAGTCATAGGAAATGTTCAAAAAGATAATTTAAACAGGATGTTTTTACTTTAAACTGGTAAAATTGCTACCCATAACGCCAAAAATCATGAATACGGGATTTAAAATAAAATTGAGGGAGAACGTATAAAAAAGGAATTTTCTGCCTTGTTTTTGCTTATAACTCAAGTAGAGTGCTAATGATATAGCGTTAAGACCTAGCCTATAAGGATTGCCTAAGATAGGATAACTTCTCAGCTAAAACTTCTCAAGCACTTACCTGCGTAACAAGCATTCGGTTATTTGACCTGACCTTACTTAAATATCCAAACCTTGCCTACTAAATAACAATTAGACACGGCTTAACCAGGCAATAGGATTAATCTTCTCAACAGATGGGTACCATTTCTAACTCAGATCAGGCTTTCTTGACAATAAGATTATTTCTCTAGAAGAGTAAACTATTATCGACTAGGCCTTGGTGTTAGACTCCTGAACAAGTGAACATAACAGCTCAATTGGTGTTGTGTATTAAGGAAAACGTAAGCTGACTTCAAAATATTAAAAAAAACGACATATATTCTCATTTTACTTGAAATATTATTTTAAAAAAATCCGATTTTCGTCTTATCACGACGTTATATGTAAGATAAAAGAATAAAACCGTTATGAAAAATATGGGAGTTTTGATAAGGTCTGGCTTGCCTGTTAGACTTGCCTGTTAAAAGGCTCGCGCTAGGTCGGAAAAGTCTAACAGCTACGCCACAACAGACCTGATCAAACACCATTTTTTTAATACCGGTGTGCTTCTCATCCTATTACGTAGAGGTCAGTGATGAACTGCAAGAGGGTGGCTTCAAACATGTGCCGTGAAAATCTGTTTCAATAGGTGGAGCATTTTACCCTTAGGCGAAATGACCTTCAAAATCTGAAAGGAACAATCTTTCATACTCTGGTTACTAAATAACTAAATAGAATTAAATCAAAATGGCACAAATTGATATCAAAATGCAGTGTGTGCATTGGAAAAAATGATGACTTAAATGACTTCATAATCCCCAACTCAAATCTGTACAGTAGATTAGAAGAAGCAGGTTGTGCATTTTATGCATGCATTCTCGATCAACTCATTGACCCTAGGACCGGTAAGCTACATCAGAACTGACATTGCTTGACCCAAAATCCAATCGATGACACATGCATACTGGAGATTGAAGCATTATGGGTGTGTATGACAGAAGTTCTAAGATTTTTTGGATGACCTTTGAACACCACGATTGCGGACTGCTTTTGTTGGTCCCTATTGCCCAAAGAACCCAATTGAAAAAAAGGAGGTTGACAAAAGTGACTGGTACCGTATCACATATAAGGATATAACAAAGACTAATAACAAAGAGGTCATAGCAACCCAATAAAGAATTGATTTTGTGATAGTAGGTCTCTCCAACTTTTATTTTGTTAATCGGTGGGATCATGGACAAACCATGAGAGAGAGAAGTGGTAATGCAACCCCAAAGGATGATCAAGCCCAACTCAACAAATTTTATGTCATAGAACCCTGGTGTAGTAACAACTATCTGGTAGGGAACATACAGTTTACTAACGCCATATTAACTAGAGTTTTGTACCCCACATTTGTAACAAACTCACCGTTTATTCTATGTGTAGCAGGAGCATTACGTTGTGATTGTATCAACTACAGTTGATAGAATATTGCGCCATCACACTCAGGCATAGGGTTCACAAAAGTACGATTAAGGGAGGTATGGCATGAAAAAAAAATTGACATAAAATTTGAAAAGGACCCTTACTTAAATCACTTCACGAGTTGAAAACAATTTCGATGTGTACATTCTGTAAACAGTTAAAAACAGGAGAGTTCCAGGGGGGGGGGGACGGTGGCAGTTTGTGGCAAGTTCTGGACAAGATGCTGACATTACTGCCAGATTTACCAAACTTGAAAAGCATGTTGTCATCAGCTCACAGGACCATTGCTAATGTATATGTGCTAATCCCCCGCGGCTATCCATCTTTCACTTGCCAGATCAATACTTCCGATCTTGAATGCTTTTGAATTGTGTCGCCAAACATGGTAGATACACTGTAAACTCTGTCAGAGAAGTGAACACCTTGCCTTTTCTGTTCCACAAAGTGCCCACAACTGCCACCATCCCCTGACGTCTGCCTGTTTTACAGACTAAAAACATCCAATTGTTTTCAACTCGTGGAAGTGATTCAGTAAGGGTCCTTTTCATTATGTCATTTTTTTTTGCATGCAATTATGTCCCCTTTACGTCGACACATACTGTTTCATCTCGTTGGACGCTGAGTACGTCAGGGACTAGGTTGGTGCCAAACTGCAAGGCAACAAACGTGCCAAAGCTATCGTTTTGCTTTAGAAATTTTTGCTAAATGTATTAACGAGGAACCATTTCTGTCGAACTGTGAACATTGTAGTATTATAGTGAGAAGATTATGTGTCCCTAACAGATATTAATAAGTTTTCATAAATATTTCGTTCTTGAAAGGGATTCAAACATTACATGTTACAGTGATTGACCACAAAGTCGTCCTCGTGGGCTAAAATATGCGACGCATGGACGCATCGTTGTTGATTTGTGATGACCACTCTGTAACATATTATTTGAATCCCTAAATCTTTGGCTTTGTATTGTTGGAATACAAAACACCAGGTGTGCTGATAAAGGTTATCACTTTTTTGCATGATGTTCTTTACTTATCGGTAATGTTGTGTCTTTTTTAATGATGTTGGTCGCAGCTTTCATTTGTTCAGCTGTTGTTTTTAAATGAAAAAAATTATAGAAACCACAGTTTGAATCTGTTCTTAACATTTATTTCAGGAGCCACCTTTTTTAATGATGAGAAAAAGTGAGACTGGTGAGATATTTAAAGGAAACGATCGTTACGAAGGCTACATAATGGATCTAATAGAGGAGGTTGCAAAACTGATCGGCTTTGAATTTGAAATCAGGGAAGTCGCTGATAACAATTATGGTGCACAGATTGAAGGATCGGATAAGTGGAATGGAATGGTTGGAGAGCTAATCGAACGGGTACGAGATTTGAACCAGTGTCAGCCAAATATAGGCAATCGTGCATGATAATTAATTCAATTACAGGATAACAGCATCACATTATCATCTATTACCTATGCTGTGTTTACTTTAAATGAGAAATAAAAGGACATTATAATGCAGTGTATTATATCATTTTAGTAATTTGTCATTAGTGTGACATTTAAAATGGTTTTAAAATTATATTCTCACTGCCAAATTTCGTCCAGGCAAGCTGAATGAACTATACTGACAAGAGAGAAAACCTACATTATGAGAATTTGGAATAAATTTTTGTATTCTTACATAATGCTAGACAATATTTTAATAAAATGGTGTGATCATGGATCTTGGCCTTCCATGTATGCTAGATCTTAAACTTGCCCCTCTGGATTTGCCATATTAAACTGAAACTCTTCACGTAGTAACTTGCATCTTCATATTTTTACTTTGGCTGTCTCCTGTTTCTAATTAAAACATAACAAACAGAACTCAGAATTGCAAAGTGCATAATTACATCCCTGCTGACTCAATGTGACCTCCAGACACCTTTGACTCCATATAGGTTGCGGTCCAAAGCCGCACTCCTTTCAAGTCTCTTTGAAATTCATCAACGTATAGACCCGCAACTACTGAAAACAGAAGGGTTAAAGTTCTTTGCATATCCAGACACTGCACATGCTCATAATAACTCCCTTTTGAAAAAGAGTGCCATACAATCTGATACAAGACACAGGAATGTTCATTGATAAATTGACAAATCATCTCAAATAACACATAATGGGCAACAATCTTTCATTAAAACAAAGAATGCTATCAATTGTACAGTGGAGCTGTAGATGCCAACTGGTTATTCTACAATCTTGGAAAAAATTAGTTGGAACACTTAGCATGATTGTATTAAATGCTCGCCGTGATCACATCGTAGGTCCCTAACCCAAAAGTCAGAGTTCAATTGCAAGCCTGATCCTTCCATTCGACCTTTCCTTTCTCCACCCCCATCATCTCAATGTTGGGGTGTGTGCCAAGGCTCCTGACGACATGACCATGAACAACATTGTTTCGGGAGAGAACGGGGGAAATTTTTCAAAAACTACCACAAGTGTTCCAACATTTTTTTCCAAGATCATGGAACACCAGAATCAAGTCTCAAATAAATCCATTGCTCTTTAGGAAACCACTTTTAGTATAAAAATTATGGGTCAACATAGCATATACAAGATACAAAACAGGTCTGATGTTAGCACAGTTCAAAAAAAACATTTCCGGTGTGGCAGGAGATATAGTCCTCCGGCTCACAGTCCGGAACAATTATGAACCTAGGGCAATCGATTAGTTGACTCTTCACGCAACATTTAGTTTCACGCTTAATTCCTGTCCCGTCTATGGACCGGACTATGATACCTGCCGGGACTATGATACTTTCACACGGGAAAATCTTGGCAAGTGAGTAATTTGTTTACAATCTTGTTTGGATTTGAGTAGGAAAAACAACGTTGCAGGGTAGGTATATACTGATCCTCAATCATCATGGTCATCATGCTGATCATCATCCTTTTCATTCCTGACCAAATTAAATCTTGCATGTTAGAAATGGGCCAAAATCACAATCCTCTTTGGAAGACTTATTCCGGTATAAAATCGAACAACCTTTTCCACCAAAACACTGTTAATGCAGTTTGATAAATCCTGTAAATATTCTTTAACAGAACTACTTGGCTTTTTCCATTTCAAGAAGCCGACCTTGCACTAGCACACTCACAATTACGTACGCCCGGAACAATCATAGCTTTTCAAAAGCCCTACAGGTACCTTTGCAATCACTTCTTCATTCCGACAACCATAGCCCAAAACCCTGGCGTCTTTTCATCCTCAACCCTCATCTCTTCGATGTCTGGTTGTAATGTCGTCTGTCCTTCCTACTATTTAGTCACCTCACCCTTTTTCTACTTGCCCATATTTATCCTTCTTTGCAATGTAAATGAGCACCCGTGCAACCCCGAATATGACAATGTGGAAATCAATTTACACTTCCCAACTGTCTCTGTTCTCCTTTGGAGGACTTATGCAACAGGGGTCTGAGGTCAACCCTAGAGCATTCTCAACTAGAGTATCCAGTGGGCTTTTGTGGTTCTTTCATTTATTCTGATAATCGTCTTACCCTCCACCTAGCTGCTTTTCTAACTGTGAACCATGGTATCACCCATTCAGGAGCTGAGACATGTCAAACAACCACACTAGATATGGTACAGAAATAGTGGTTCTCATATTCCTTTTCAAGGTAGAACATTTCTTACACCATTCATTGCCGAATTTCTTTAACAAATAAAGAGGTACTCATTTGATAAGAAAAAAACATTAGTGAACCCTATCCTGTTAAACTTCAAGCCAGGTCTTCAGCTTATATAATTCGATTGCTTTTCACCTTTGTTTATATTTTAATACCTTGAGCACAATTACTTCGTATGTCTAGTATAAACCCCACGTAACCAAATATTTAAAAAAAGTAATTATATGTTTATAGCACCCTCTATACGCCCAATCTCCATAGAAATCGCGTAAAACGAGATTTTAAAGAAAAAATTGCCACAATGAAATTTTGTAAAACGTACCCAGGATGTAGTCTGTAAGTAATAATCCAATCATTTGTCAAAGCTGTGTCAGTGTCACCAGGAGATTTTATTCTCAATTAATTCCATAATCCCTCTAGTAAGTCACAACAAGCAGTAAGATACATGCAACAGCATTAAAGTGGCGTAACCACAGTGGCATGGGGCGCAAGCCCCCCCCAAACAGATCCTTTGCCCCTGCCAGCCCCCCCCCCAAATGACCTGACTTTTTGTACAGTGTCTATGAAAAACCCAAATTCGCCCCTCAAAAAAATTCCTGCACCCCTTCTACCCCCCATTTGCAAGGTCTGGTTACGCCACTGATTCAAGATCTGACTTGCGTTTTTTTTGGGCAGACAGGTTGTGAAAAACTTATTTAGATGTGAAAAACACTACAATTTTGGTCAATGTAATGTTTCCTGTAACATTTAATGTACGTTTCTGATTTGGCCCTAAAATGGTGAAAATTACACACTTTTTAGATAAGAAAATATAATCCATAATTTTGGCCAAATTTGTTTGGCCTTTTTGAAGTGAACAACATTTTTGACAGTTCTTTTTGTAATGACCATATCTACAACAAAACTAGCCCCTGTTATTTTTTTAATCTCATGTTAGATTATTCACATATCTTGTACAATAAAAAGAGTTTTCATTGTTCAAACGACCTTCTTTTTTTTGTTTAGAGCTTCTTGAAATTGGACTCAGAGTTGAACAAATCGTATGCAAAATGTGAGGTTTTTGTCCAATTTCGGCCTTCAAAATTCCTTGAACTGTTCAGTTTTTAACTCCTTTTGTCCTCCAAATTCCAGTCACATTGAATGCTGTCATGCATGGTCAATGCATAGGTGTCACACACAAAACATATACAGTTGTCACAAAAAGTTTTCTCGGCATGTTTTTTTATCAGTATTGTGCCAATGAAAATTTTTGAAGTATACTTTTGTTGCTTAGGTCTTATTCTTTAATTTATTACCTCACTTGTAAAAAAACATGCGGAAATGGCTGAGATAGAACGCCTGAAAGACGTAAAACCCCCAAACCAAAAGTTGCAGTTTTGGGATTTCTCAATGGTCACTGTGTGGAACATTGCAATAATACGTGTGTTGATTTTACACAAAGAGGGCTTTCGAGGGAATGAGCGAGAAAGTGTACTTGCAATATTGATTGTGGTAAACGTTTTCATGCCGCAAAACACTGCAATGCCCATTGAAACTGCAACTTTTGGTTTGGGGGATTTACGTCTTTCTGGCATTCTATCTCAGCCATTTTTGCATGCTTTTTACAAGCAAGGTGCTAAATGAAAGCGCATGACCAAGGCAACAAAATATAATCTTGAAAACCTTCAAAACTATCGGACTTTGGCACAATACTGATCGAAAAACATGCTGAGAAACTTTTTGTGAGAACTATATATAAACCATGAATATGACCTGACCATGAAAATGAATTCAATACCCAATTTGTGAGCACTGTAAAAATCGCATCTTGACAAATTTTTAGAGACATGTCTTGTAAACTGACATACGTTAAACAATAAAATATGTGTCTTACCTGAAGATACTATCCATGATGCATATGCTCAATTGAGATTTGTCTTCTACCAAGTCATCTCTAACTAGCTGTATACAATCAAGACATGCCTTAAAGCGGCACTGGAACATTTTCACAAAAAATGAAATTTCTTCAATTTGCTTTCAAATGATAGTCTAGGCCATTGGAAGAATAGAGATATATTTTACACATAAAAATAACATACTCAAAAACAGATAGGGACGTTAATAAGAGATTAAAGACATCCAGGTAATTTGTAGGCTAACTTTTAAGCTTTACATAACTTTAATCAACAAATGTGTATATTACATGAATATCATAGACTCGTACTCATTGATTAAAACCACAAAGGTCACAGACTGGTCAAATAGGGTGCATGTCGTGGGAAACATGCAAACGGCGTGCGTTGTCTTGTGTTAAACGTCATTTCCGTCATCTGCTGAATTAATGTCGCCGGCGACATAAATTATAAAATCGTTCTGTTTACCCATAAGGACGCTGCTTTGATCTTAATTATTTCAGGTGAGGGCTATGTATGTAAAAGCCTTACAACCATACAAAAATATCGATTTTGAAAAATCTTGAGGGCGCACTATTTTTCAAATGTGCCAGTGTCTCTTTAAGACTAGCTTCAAAAGACAAGTCCTGTATGGAGACATGTCTTTGTGTGAGATGTCTTGAGATGCAACTTGTGTGTTACTAGACATCTCGTGTCTTAGAGTGTATCCACCCGGGGGGGTACTCGACCCAAAATTGGGTACGGGTGTGCGTCCGCCGATTAAAAAAATCGACCCATGTTTATAGTGACCAAATTGTTCAAAAATATGACCCATTTCTATAGTTGGTCCCGAAATTTTGACCCATTTCTATAGTTGGCTTTGAAATTTCGCACCATTTTCATAATAATCTTAGCAAAATCGGCCCATTTTCATAGTAACTTTTCCGAAAATCGGAAAAATCAACCATTTTCATTGTGATTTTACTGAAAATCAGAAAAATTGACCCATTTTCATAGTAATTTTCATTGTGATTTTACTGAAAATCAGAAAAATTGACCCATTTTCATAGTAGAAAAATGGACCCATTTATATAGGAGCAATGACCTCAAAAAATGACCCATCAATATAGTAGCATGGTTATAGTAGCATATTGTTATAGTAAGGGGTGAAAAATGTGACCCATATCGGCGGCACATATGTACCTACCCTTTTCCACTGAGTAACCCCCCCCCCCCGGGTATCACCAGGCAAGACACTTGATTTCCTATGCTTTCATTGATGAAGATGTTACTGCTAAGATACAATTTTTACAGCAAGACTTAATATCAAATTCCAATTGCACCTTCCACAAAGGGATTATACAGGATTTCATCTGATTTCATCATAGACAATGTATTCCACACCTTCCTTTTCCAGCGTTCAAAGATACCAACATACCAAAAGATGTGGGAGTTCATGAGTTCTCGGCCTGGTGTCTTCACGCAATCTTACGAGGAGGGCATCAACCGTGTGCTTAACAACAAAAACTACGCCTACTTAATGGAGTCAACTATGGCAGAATATATTGTGTCTCAGCACTGTAAAAACCTCACACAGATAGGTGGTCTCCTAAATTCAAGAGGTTATGGAATAGGGCTGCCTTTAGGTGAGTAGAAGTCACATCCACATATTTGTCTATCACTGAAATCCATTTTCTTCTCATTAGATGACCCATCAGTTACATTATGCATTCAACCAACTTTCATCTTCATAACACTTGAGGTTAAGGAAATTTATTGATAACGACATGCCATGATATTGTTTGCTCTCACTTTATCTCATGCTAAAAGCAATTGTAACATGCTATTATAAAAAATACTGCACAGGAATGCACCCTAAGTAAAGCTTGTGGTAGTAATTGTTATAGTCGGGGACAGAATAAGGCGACCAATTGTGTGTCTGACGTAATTTGACGGTGCAGAACAAATGTCGGCTGTGAAGAATATTCTGTGAACATTTAAGCTTATTGAAACAGAAAGTTTACTTACATGAATGTTTGTGTCCGTTTGTCGAAAACCCGTTTCAAAAAGGGCATGTTTTTACATTTTAAAACATATTTTGTTCGAACATGCCCTGCCCATATTACACATTCAAACCAATCACAGTGCGAGCCATGCCGATTGACAAACCTTGACATACGCGCAATTGGTCGGCTAATTCTGTCCCTGACTACAGCATTAATGATCGTAGTACTCTATATGCAGAAGAAATTGTTATAGATTTTGGAAAAATGGGGTCAAAGGTCCACGAAAGGTCAGTGTACACCCTGTATAAGTCTTGTGTGCCAGTGTTTCTTTTAAGCAAGTTTGGTCATAGCACCATATTTGTCAAAGATATATGAAAGACTTTACAAAACGGGGTCACAGGTCACATGGCGTTATTAGAGGTCAATTTGTGTAGAGCCTTGACTGCTAGAGACAATGGTTCTTTTGAACAAATTGTGTGGTCATAGCACCTTATTTGCAGCAGAAATGCCATTTTGGAGATTTTAACCAAAAGGGGTCAAAGGTCACATAGGCATCATTAGAGGTCAACCTGTGTACACCATGTACAAGTTATGGAGTGGACAGTGAGGTTGAGTGTAGCATCTTATTTGACAAGGAAATTCTATTTGAAAGATATTTTACAATGTGGGATCAAAGGTCACATAGGAGTCAGAGGTTAATCTGTATACACCCCTAAGTCTTGAGCCAGTGGTTCTTCTGAGCAAATTTGGTTTTATCCCCTTTTTTGCAACAGAAATGACATTTTATATATTTTAATCAAAAAGGGTCAAAGGTTACATAGGAGTCATTAGAGGTAAATCTGTGTACAGCCTATATGACAGGGCCAGTGGTTCTTTTGAGCAATGTTGTGCAGTGTAGTACCGTATTTCCCCAGGAAATCACATTTAAAAGATTTTTACAAAATGGAGTCAAAGGTCACATAGGGTCATTAGAAGTCAATATGTGTGCAAACCTGGTGAGTCTTGGGCTAGTGATTCTTTTAACCAAGTATAAAATTATTTGGTTAATGTGTACAAAATTCGGCAGAACATGTACAAATCTAGAGAAGTTTGACTCACTCTGTAAGAATTGATGCCAAACATAATGTCACCTTACCTCTACTTACCTTCAACAGGTTCTGCACTTAGAGATGAAGTCACCAAAGTAATTTTAAAGCTTCAAGAAGATGACACACTGCTTGAATTAAAGAACAGGTGGTGGAAGATTGACCAATGCTCTCAAGATGAGAAAAAACAAAGAAGATGCCAATGAGCTTGGTCTGAGGAACATTGGTGGCATCTTTCTTGTCCTTATCTCTGGTTTGGTGTGTGGCATATTAGCAGCAGTTGCTGAATTCATCTGGAAATCAAGACAAAATGCTGAAATTGATAGAGTATGTGAATACAATAATTTATTTCCTTTCAACCACAAACATTCATTTAAGCTTTTAGATATATTCCACAATTCATAGTATTTGGAATCACAAGTAAATAATGCCCTTTCAATATCAATAAAGAAAGAGAATCACTTTCAATATCAATAAAGAAAGAGAATCACACCTTTTTAAAATCCATATCATCAATCTACTCTCAAAATCTGATCTTGTAAAGATTTGTTTAAATATAACGAGGGGTCAGTGTCACATGCACAAAAACGTAACTCCATTTTGGTCATTTGGAGAAAACTGATTTTAAAATAGTTGTCTACATGTTTTAATTGGGCCTATAGAAGTTAACCACATTTTACTGGCATTAATTTATTACGATTTTTGATAGTTATTTTAATTTCATTTCCCACTATTTGGTTAAATAAATAATACGATTTTGTGTCACTGACCCTTGAATATATGAGTGTGTATTTTGCTTATCATTTATACTTTGGCTCTATTTTTTTCCTGCAGAAATCATTGTGTGCTGAAATGATGAGTGAAATGCGCTTTGCGTGCAGATGTCATAGAAACCGGCGGCCGAGTAGACCATCGGTTCAACTAGACCACAAATTTCTACCCAGTTCCCCTTATCCAGCAGGCCTAAATGGGCAGCCCATACCAATGGCAGAAACTGTAGCTTGACAAGGGGACGTTTAAACAAAAAAACAAAGACTTTAGAAAAAACTATTTTATTAATTATTTATTGCAACACCATTTGCGTGTTGTTGGATGCCAAACTTTTGCAAAGAATTAAAAAAATCGAGAGCCGAATACACGCCTCCATCGCTGTCTTCCACTGCCATTATGACAGCAGTGCCATACACAGACGTACCCTGAATAGAATTGCTGAAGGAAAGACAACAGACAACCTGAAATGGATACTGCATTAAGTGAAGATTATCTGCACTAGCTCTCTTAAATTGTGACAAATCTTGGTTGTTTGAGCAAGAATGCCTTTCATGCTCAATGAATTGTTGAAGACACAAAGAAAGTCAAAAGGTAGATCACCCCACACGATGTTATAATCATCAACTCAACAAGGACAGATCTCACTTGCTTCACTACCATTGCAGATATCCTGAAGATGTTGCAGTTATTCCAACAACTAAGAAAGATCCAGCTTGACCTAAAACAATTTTTATTTTAGAAGATGAATGGATTACTTGCAGAGAGACAAAAGAAATTTAACTATGTGTGTGCTAACCCTAAAGATTTTTAAATATCAAGTACCTCTGCATTTGCTCTTGCTGCTTACAATACTAAAAGACAACTTCATTATGTATAATAAAATGGAAGACTCTGTAGTTATTCTTCAACCCAAACCCAGATTCTGTTTGCTATTCCAGCTTGTTTTTGGTATTAAGTGGATTATTCAGAAGAGAATATAAGGGCACCTGTGTAGGATGGCCTAGACTTAACTCCAACACTCCCATCTGCATTTTGTACTTTAAGAAACACAATCTGAAATGAAGAGTAAAAAGTGTTGTACATCTACATATGTAAGAAACTCTATATAGTGGCTGCAAAATCGCCTAAGTGGTTCCATTTTATGTTACAGCAAAATGGCTAATACTCTTTCTTAAGCCCTGCCAGTTCATCTAATATGGGAAGGAGAACATGATGATCTACATGTCGAGGATTTAGGGCAAAAAGGTCCCATCTGCAATAACTGCCAGGTGTTAGATTTGGCAGGTATGGCACTTAATAAGAGCACAGACAAATGGCAGCTATTGCAGATGGGGCCTTCTTGCAGTAAACCCTCGATGTGATACTGATTATTTTGTACTCTGAAATACAGAATCGTGTGTTAACAATGTCATTTATTATGTGAACAGCATGATAGTATCCTCACATATTTATCATGGCATACTTCACCAGATCAATATCTTTCACATTCGTCTATACAGATTTTAACTGACAGTGGCAAATGTAGATTACTCCAGCTTAGCATCTGTGTGTATTGTTTAATGTAATTTAAAAGGAACTGCATCTGGTCATTAAACTGGATCTACACTTGATATTTTGTCACCTTACAATTTTGCAGTCAGCAACTCAAATACACCTCAGCTAGGAAAGAATGAAGACTTCTGTATTTTTATAGTCTGTGATGTGTTATACTGAGATAGAGGGCGCTGTATACTGTGGCTACGCTCCAGCTACCATGTGAAATCATGTCTTGCTAAGTTGCGAGACTGATTCCTGATTATTTTAGAAACTGATGCTTGAGAAAGCAAAAACTACTTTAACTTCAACTACCTGTGCAAAAGCCGACTTAAAACACTATGTGAACACAATGTCAATGTCTTCCTTTAAACTGTGTGAACAATGGACACGCGCACAATATTGCGACTGATTATAAAGGTAGCAAGTCTTGGATATGGCGTAGATAGAAAAGAGATAAATGCAAGCATTATATGCTGGTGATGATGAATTGCTTCAAGACAAAGTCAATATGCAAAACAACCATTAATGTCATTGCTTATGGTTTATGAGTATTCAAATTAATGCACTTCAAGTGAGTGATAATGGAAAGATTAATGAAGGACTGAAATGAAACAATTGTTTTTATATTTTATGTGCTATTAAAATGCTTTTTTATAATACAAACATACCCATTTGAAACAGGCTGGTATCTTAAGGTTTAGCCATTATGAAGCCATGTACTTAGAACTTGTTTTGGAACAAGCGGAGTTTGTCAACATAGGAACAGAGATTTTATATCTTACCAGACCAGAACTGTGCTTGAGACATTCGGAACCAGCTTCAATTGACCGAAGACAATCATTTTTCTTGTGGATAACTATAAATGGGAGAGAAAAAAACTACATTACAAAAGGTAAACAAAATTGTAAATATAGAAAACATTCTGCAATGGTGATCGTCAAGAAAGAAAAGATGTATCTACTGCCATCAGCATCTGGACATGCAGGATATGGACTCGAAAACAGATGGGCTGCTAGACAATTGCAGCGTTTTTTAATGTAAACATAGTGAAGGCTAATTTACCAAAGGATAATGCAAGAGCAGTCAAAATTATTTTGTATTAGACTCTTAAAGAGTCAAAACTACAAAGTCAAAGCAATGTTGGCAAGTATATAAGAATGGTTGATTTTGATGGACAATGTAGTTTGGAAACGTTTATGGAGCTTATAAACGTTAAATACATTTTAAAAATTCAATGGGTGCTTTTATATAATGCATATGTTTATAAAATTGTGTATTGTTTGTGATGAGATCAAAATTACTATATGTTCTTTTGGTGTAGCCTTAGTGAGAATGGTCTTAGATACCTACTTTATATGGAGCTGCAACAATGTCCAAAATTTCTTCAGATCTGAAAGAGCTGATTGCTCTTTCCCTGTGGAAATAAATCCATGTGTATTTTTAGAAGTCAAAGCCATGCACATATTCTGTTCTCACTTACTCAATCCCCTTGTGTAACATAAAGTGTTCAACAGGCAATAACATATACGAGTAGGACAAAATACGCAAAAAAAAAATAAACACTTGTGTCGTAACAGCATGTTGAAATTTTAGCTAATGCTACTTAAAGATTCTGCAATCACTTAGTCAAGGGCACAGTTATGTAACCTTTGACCCTGAGTATACTTCACCCTATAACACACAAGGTCAAGGAACTTTTTTTCCTGAAGAAATCTGGCTATTAGAACTTGTAGTATAACTATGCGCTTCCTGTAAATATATCCTATGCATTTGTAATGACTCCTCAAACCCCCAAAACATAGTGCTCCTGTTTAATGCCATTTTTTGATATTTATAATTTCAACTTTTTCATTTGTCATTTGAATGTTCAAAAATTACATTTATAAAGTACATGTTGATAAATAGATATATCATGTGTGGTTAACAGAATAATTAGTATGTTGATACTAATGCACATATTTTTATACAATCATAATTATAATAATGAACAAAATAGCCAGTTGTTTTGATGCTTTGGTGTATCTCACATTTCCAAATGCTGCACTAGATGGAACAAATTAAGCTTCACTAATTTGTTATTAATCTAGTGTACCTTATTGCTACAAAGGATAAGTAATAGAGAGTATTTATACTTTGGTTGTTATGGAATCACTGGTTGAAATATATTTGAGATAAGCCTCAAATTTAGTTCAAGATAGAAAAACACCCAGAAATAATGAAGCCATAGCTGATTTTTTTTTAGGATAGCCCCAAGTTTTTCCCTTGTGGTTTTTGAGGAATATGGGGGTAAAGTTTGTACACTGGTTAAATTCTAAAATGTTCCAATTGCATTCAAATGTATACCAATGTTTGTGTCACGTCATATGGATTAAATGAAGGAATGGTTTGCCCTATGTACGATTTATGCTTTATTAAGTATATGAAAATAACTGTTCAAGGTCATACTGGGGTAAGGCTCAAAATGCTGCAATTCTTTCCAAAAGTGTATTCAATTGTTCTTCCCATTGATATACTTTTAGTTCAAGTATTTTTTTTTTTTTTTGCTTAGATAAGGCTCATTATGAAAGGTTGCTACAGGGTCTATGGGAGGTCACAAGCCACTGCCCTATAAGGTCAGTATTTCGAAGATGTAGATAGTGTGAACAAGTATTATTTTGCCATTACATGACTGCACAATACGAGTAATTTGGAATTTGTTTAATTAAATTCAGACTATTTTAAAAAGTGTTTACCACATGATAACCTTGGACAATTTTTGGCCTGTATGCCTAAAACTAAAGTTCAAAATTTAGACAAACTATACATTTTCTTATTCAGTGTGACTAGAAGAATAAAATAGTCCAATGATTTAGCTCAATTGAATCATTTTAAATTTTTTACCCTTGCATAAACTTTACCCCTATTCACAATTAGAACAAGGCGGACTCTTGGGATATGTTGCTCCTTGCAACATTGGCAACTATCCTGACAAAAATAAAACTGCTCATTTAATGTTTGCCCTATGGCTTAACACAGACCTCAAGTTCCTGGACTAACTGGCCTTATTAAAAATATCCAAAGAGTCAAATTTGATCTTAGCTATCTAAGGTGGAACTGATTGTACCATTGAAAGCTTTTTATTTAGTGTGCTTAAATATTATTTCTTGGAGTCTGCTTGTTTAAACAGTGACAACTCATTATTAAACAATAATAGTACCATTTTGGTCAACCATATTTCACAGCCAGTGTATATCTTATGCTCAACTCTGTAACTCTGGTCACATTGATTTCAACCAAGTCAGTTGCAATCAATGGCCAAATATTGTTTGATATCTTGACCACAATGATTGCAACCAAGTCAGTTGCAATCAATGGCCATATTTTGGTTGATATCCTGACTACATTGATTGCAACCAAGTGAGTTGCAATCATTGGCCATATATTGGTTGATATCCTGGCCACATTGATTGCAACCAAGTCAGTTGCAATCAATGGCAATATATTGGTTGATATCCTGGCCACATTGATTGCAACCAAGTCGATTGGAATCAATGGCAATATATTGGTTGATATCCTGGCCACATTGATTGCAACCAATTGTAACCTTTTTAACCTGGTAGATCATGTATAGGTTAGACATGATTCTGAATTTTTGAGATGGTTTCTAACCTTTTCAACCTGGTAGATCATGTATAGGTTAGACATGATTCTGAGTTTTGAGATGGCTTCTAACCTTTTCAACCTGGTAAAATGTGCATAGGTTAGACATGAGTCTGTTTTTTTTAGATGGCCAATGTGGCCATGGGGAAGCCATCTCAAAACCTCTGACCTATGACTAGGATTGAACAATTTTAAATTTTTCAAAAACACAAATGTTTGATCTCTGAACGACTATACTCGCCTGTACTGTTAAACTAATGCTTATGTAACTGACTTCATCAGTATGTGTATGCTTGAAGGTGAAATAATTGTCACAAAAGCAGCTGATAATGACCTTTAACCTCACTTGCATGTGAAAATAGAATTATAGAATACACACATTAAAGGGGCACTTCGTGATCCACAACCTCGTCCCCCCGACTTACGTCAAAAAAGTTGAGATTTTTATATCACCTGAACCGTTAGCCTTGTGTACCAAATATTACATGCCAAATCGGTCATGTCTGTAAGAAATTCACAATTTTGTATTTTCTGTAAATTACAGCACAGTGGCCTATGGACCGTGGGAAACAAGGAAATTGCTCATAACACAAAACCACAAGACTGGAATCAACTAAAATTTTGAGAATTAGCTTTTCTCAATGATATCTAGTGAACCATGAATAAAACAGAATGTGTTGGAATCACGAAATGCACCTTTAACCATTTAAACATAAAGGCCCAAATTCCAAAAAGATGTTTAACGATCGTTTAACTAAACAATCGTTTATCTTTGAAGTAGTGAGGTGGATATGAAACTTATTCATTAATATTATGAATAAGGATATTTCTTTCAAAGCTATATGGATATGTTAGTTAATACAAAACATTTATAAAGTTATTGGATATAATATGAAACATTTGATGCTTTTACCATAGTTAAAAAAATTATACCCTATCAACCCCATTATTTCAGAAACAAACGTTCGTTTAACAGTTGTTACAACCCTTTTTGGAATAGGCTTATTATATTCAACGAAACGAAACGGGCTCAGCGCACCCATTGGATTACACGCTTTATTCCGTTAGCACACATTTTATACTCTGAATAAAGCGTGTAATTCAATGGGTGCACTGAACCTGTTTCGTTTCATTTTGTCGAATATAATAAGCCTTTGGAATATGGGCCCAAATGGTCCAAATATGATCGCAAACTGCAAGACAGATTGCTCGTTTTAGGAAAATGGGACATCCGTTTTTGACTGTGTAATCATATTTCAACCATTGTATATAAATTTCAAATAGCTAATTCTTGTTTTGTATCACATACATATAAATTCTGTTATAGAACCCATTATTGCAAAGAGTGGAATGGTTTGTGACAACACTGCTTGTGTTTTTAATGAAATCTGTGTTTTTTTTGGTGACATTGATTACCTCAGTGTACAAGGGTTAACAATATCAGTGGACACCAATAGAAAGATTCATTCATAAGTGACATGTGAAAATAAAAGGTTGAATTTTTGATTGACATAGTTTGCATGGAATTTTGCATATATGATTTTAACTTTGTAAGAATTTGTTAATTTATTCAGTATGATATGTGTAATTCTTTTACTTTCTAATCTATGATTTTTTTTAATTTCATTTATTTGTTTATCAGCTTTGTCTTAGAGCTACAGAAAATCAATAGTCCAAACTGGTAAGATAAATGGTTTACTGTTCTATCCATTGCTAAAGGTATTGTGTCTTGGTAGAAACATTCAGCAGCCATATCCCCAAACAAAACATTGACAGGCAAGCATGCCTATCAAACAAAACCACTGACAGGCAAGCATGCCTATCAAACAAAAACACTGACAGGCAAGCATGTCTATCAAACAAAACCACTGACATGCAAGCATGTCTATCAAACAAAAACCACTAACAGGCAAGCATGTCTATCACACAAAACCACTGACAGGCAAGCATGCCTATCAAACAAAACCACTGACAGGCGAGCATGTCTATCAACAAAAACACTGACAGGCGAGCATGTCTATCAACAAAAACACTGACAGGCAAGCATGTCTATCAACAAAACCACTGACAGGCATGCATGTCTATCAAACAAAACCACTGACAGGCATGCATGTCTATCAAACAAATCCACTGACAGGCAAGCATGCCTATCAAACAAAAACCACTAACAGGCAAGCATGTCTATCAAACAAAACCACTGACAGGCAAGCATGTCTATCAACAAAACCACTGACAGGCAAGCAGGTCTATCAAACAAATCCACTGACAGGCAAGCATGTCTATCAACAAAAACACTGACAGGCAAGCATGTCTATCAAACATATCCACTGACAGGCAAGCATGTCTATCAAGCAAAACCACTGGCAGGCAAGCATGTCTATCACACAAAACCACTGACAGGCAAGCATGTCTATCACACAAAACCACTGACAGGCAACCATGTCTATCACACAAAAACACTGGCAGGCAAGCATGTCTATCACACAAAACCACTGACAGGCAAGCATGTCTAACAAAAACCACTGACAGACAAAAATATGTCTATCAAGCAAAGCCACTGACAGGCAAGCATGTCTATCAAACATATCCACTGACAGGCAAGCATGTCTATCAACAAAACCACTGACAGGCAAGCATGCCTATCAAACAAAAACACTGACAGGCAAGCATGTCTATCAACAAAACCACTGACAGGCAGCATGTCTATCAACAAAACCACTGACAGGCAAGCATGTCTATCAACAAAACCACTGACAGGCAAGCATGTCTATCAAACATATCCACTGACAGGCAAGCAGGTCTATCAACAAAACCACTGACAGATGAGCATGTCTATCAAACAAATCCACTGACAGGCAAGCAGGTCTATCAACAAAACCACTGACAGATGAGCATGTCTATCAACAAAACCACTGACAGGCAAGCATGTCTATCAAGCACTGCAGGAGCCATGGTGATCAAAATATGAACAGTAATTTCTTGTTTTTCAGCTATGGTTCAAAGATATTTACATATAATGGAGAAAAATACAAGTTTCTTTAACACTTCTAATTATGACATCCATACTTCTACTGGATCATCAGAAATATGTTCACTGGATAGCATGTAATAACCAGCTTCAAAAGCGCTGTTAAATGTACATGTGACATTATAAAAACTAACTAAACATATTTACCGGATTTGAAAACAAAATAACATGTTTCTACTCTAACATCAAATCTAAGTTTTATTTTTCTTGCTTGTATGAATGAATAATAAGACAGTTGGTAAACAATACCTAAATATTCACCATTTAAAAGCATAAATATAAACAACACAAAATAATGTGCAATAATAAACCTTGGAGAATTTTCTGTAGCTCTATTTTAATTGTTTTTAATTGTACAAAAATGAAACATAGAACTGCAGCGAAGTGAATTATTTATAAGATGTATAATTAGAAGTGCAGATATTTGATGTGTAAAGTATCCTTTCCAAAAGGAGAACAGTTTGTGATGCAGTGTGGCGTCAAGTTTGTGGTGTTTCAATCATTGGGTTATTCTTGGTAATTTTAACTACAAATGGAAAGTGCTAAAAAGGTTGAGTCAAGCATTGAGCTTGATTACAAATCCACAACAATGGATTTTGGGCAAAATACATTACGAAAACCCTTTGCAAACTACTTTCAAATTCAAGGCCTACCCCCCCAAATCAAATTAGTTTTATTAGCATTTCATTCAGCAAATACAGTACTACTGATACAATTATTTACAGCTTAGTATGGGAATAAATATTGACATATTTAAGAGGGGAAAAATAATATACAGAATGTTGAAATGGCATGATATCAAATGCCAGGAGAGGATAATAAGTTGAGGGACTTTGAGCATGACCCCACCTAAATTATACAATGATTATGATTAATATTTAAACTATGACAAGCAGGAAAAGGGACAAGACAGAACAGGACCGTACGGACGAGGACATTGACATATTGTTTTAACAAGATCAGAGGCAAAAGATACATGGTGAACGGGCGAACAGCAAAGAGCAACTTTGTTTAATGTGTTTATCTGTTAAATGGATAAAGCACATTGAGACAGACTAGGTGCGAATGGGACATTTATGGCGGATTTTGTGTTCCATATGGCAGACTCTCTGTGCTTTTTGGGCAATTTATTGTCTTAGACATTTCTCACGGGAAGTTTGTGATATTTTTTTTAAATATTTAATTTAGTATTTGTTCTTATTTTGACAAGGGTTTCATTTTTGAGAATGGACACAAAAAGGCAGAAAATATATTTATGTAATAAAGTTACAATTCACATAGATTACCAAAATTGAGAATTTGATTTTTAGTACGTTCCTGTAATATTTATATTTTCAGCTTTAATTTTATAGAACATGAACAACAATGCCGGTTCTTGAACCACAAGTCTCACCTGCTTGCGCGGTCACTGGATTTAACTGACCCCAAATGACCTTTTGACAAGGTGACCTTTTGACTTATGTAGGCATTTCCAATTTTTCCTTGGCCTCAGATTCCTCCCCCCCCCCAGCAAACTTGGATAACTGCCAAATTGCAGTTCAAATAGGAAATTGTTGCACACTTTGCATGCTTTTCAGCATATTTAATTTCATATTTGTCTATTTTACCTTCAAAATGGCAATTTTCATTTTAAAACTTTTCTTGCCCCCCCCCCCAATTCCACTCAATTTTCTTTTTAATTGTTTAAAACCTGGTGCAACCACTGAGATGGAGGTATGGACAGAATGTGTGCATTTCCTAGGGATAGGTGTACATGCAGTCTTGGGGTCCAGAATATCTGTAGTAGATAATGTACTTTCCAGGGGGGTAGGACATGCCAACCTAACAGCAACAGCCAATTCAAAACGGCATCAACTTCCGGGTGCTTGTCTGTTTCATAGACTTAACGGTAGGAGGGCGCTCTTACGCATATCGAACGGTTACACACAGACTTAACTAAAGACTAGGCCTGGTCACGAATATTTAAATCTAAATGACCGTTGATTGGAAATTACACTATTTTGCAGCGGGGTTAATCCACTAACCCCGACGGATTTTGAATTCAAAATTTTTTCACCTAAATTATCATGACATTACTAAGATCTTTTGAACAAAGGTTTAAGAAATGATTTTGTAATGTCACTGGGACCGAGACTGCCATAGTAAATGCACGTAGTAATCCCCAAATTACCGTTTGGAAATCCCCAATGCCCAAATCGAGCAGATCGTGTCCTACCCCCTCTGGTACTTTCATAGAATATGCCCTATTTTGGCTGCAATAGCTCTTTTAGGGAAACCAGGGGGAGCATCCCAGGGGTCTTAATGGCATGGGTAGTAGGGGCCAGTGTCCTCCCTACAATATGATCTCAGCTTCAGTAACTCCTCTAGAAAAAGATATGGCAAAATGTTCCATTTTGTTGTGCAATGTTGACTTTTAATACATTCCCCCATGACCAATGACAGACCCAGAGGAGCACTACATGCATGACGCTCCTACCGACTAAGCCATCAAGGCAGGGTTGGTAGAGGAGCGTGTGTATATGGCTAGGAATACTTCTGGAATGCTAACTAAATACATGTTAGCATTCCATAAGCATTCCAAGTTTGTAATTTTTTTGTATTTACATACCTTGCACAATGTCAGTGGCATACCGAGGCAGTCGATTGTGCCCTCCTACAATCTGCCCAGGTTTGGCTTGGTAGAAAAAAAAAAAGATATGGCCAATTGTTGACCTTTTTGTGGACAGACAGACAGACAACTGACAAACAGATGGGATATAAGCTTGATTTTGCAATATGAAAACATTTTCATTGCAAAAGGAGAGCTTGGACAAAGTTTGAACCAGTGATCTTCGGCGCCATAAGCGATATCCTAATCCATAGATCTTAAGACATTGCTTTATTCTGGTTGTGTCATATATAATAAATGAGACTTTCAAACAGCTGCGAAGAGCATAATTCCTGTACACATGGCTAGGAATACTTCTGGAATGCTAACTAAATACATGTTAGCATTCCATAAGCATTCCAAGTATGTAATTTTTTTGTATTTACATACCTTGCACAATGTCAGTGGCGTACCGAGGCAGTCGATCCAGAGGGGGCAAAATTTCCAAGTTGTCCCGCCAGAGGGGGGAAAATTTGTATGTCGTCCCGGTGAATTGCTCCCTCCAATTAAGTCTGAATTTGACAAAATGCGCGCGTAGTGCGAGAAAATCACAAAATTTACTTTACTTTTTCCCAATTTAGGCTGAAATTGGTCAAAATTGCTTGAAAAAGAGGGGTGAAAATGCATTATTTTGGTCTATATCGTCCCACTTTTTTTGAACCAGAGGGGCCAACTTGCCCCCCCAGTCGGTACGCCACTGCACAATGTCCTGTACAGAAATTAAGCACAATCTTGACCAAACTTAGTTGAATTCAAGAGTTTTATTTTGTGCTTGGAATCCAATGTGGAAATCTTGAATATGACTTTTTTTTACAGACCAAGTGTGGCACTATGTATAATTGGCAATATCACAACAAATTTCACAACAGCATATTTTCTGAGAGTGGTGTGTACGTGTATATATGAGGTGCTCACCGAATTACAGGGTGTCTCTGAAAGAATGTTACCTTCCAGAAACAGCACATTTTAGTGTTTTATTGGCCAGGAGGGTGTTAAACATTTTTATGTAGGGGATATTTCCATGCCTGTTTCCTCTGCTATTGCTAGCCGTGGACAAAATAGGTTTGTATGTTAAAAAGTAGATATCATAATAGCAAGCTAAAACAAGGATAAGAATTGGTCAAGTAAGCATAAAGTGCCGTTTGTGAAGGGTAACGTTCTTTCTGAATGCAATTCAATTCTTATGCCATATATTTGCCAGGGTTGATTTATCACTATCATCAAACTTTTTAATATTGTTTTTGTCTTAAATATAATTATATAATGCTGGTTTTGCTACATAGAAGCCACTCAGTATAATTGGATTTTTGTTTAGTATAATTTACAAACCACAGAGTGGTATAGAAAATAGGTGCTTGGCTGGCATTAAATTTAATACTATTCTTTTGATTAAATGCTTAAAATATGGACTGCATGGGCATTTAAAATAGCTTTATAAGGACAAAGTCACTATGAGCTAGTAAAATCTCACTTCCCTTGGCACAGTTCAGTACCTTCCATTCGCCAGTGTATTTAGAAAATACACCCCCTGTTTTTTGTGTATGATATACGACACCCAGATCACACAATGTTAGTTCACGTCAATGTATGTACAAGTACAACCCACTGAACTGTGTCCTCGGTGGATGAGCATATTGTAACTCATAGTGAGTAATACACAGTCAGATTCTTCCACTTGGGTGTACGCACAACCTCAACTATTCACTGCATCATAATATACCTGATTCCAGTGCATACTTCAAGATACCCAATAAGTACATGCTTTTCTGTTATCGATAAAAGACCTTGGAACTTACGAAGTACACCAGTCACGAGGCCCTAGGCCCAGAGTGACAAGTTTCATTAGTGTGTTACAATGTACTCTGGTACAGAGTTACCTTTCAAGTGATTGACAGGTACCGACTGGTGCTTACAGTAAGTACCAAAGTACCTCTGCAGCTACTCTGGAGTGTTGGCTCATACATGTACCCGAGTAATTTATGACCTGATGATAATTAAAACCCGGTATCTTTTTTACCATGAAAGAGAAAACAAAAAAATGCTCAAAATATCTAAAAAATAGGAAATATAAATGGAACATTTTAGTTGTGTATCTGCAGAGGTACTCCAGTAGAGAAGCACCTCCAGGTATATAATTTGTGTGGACCCAAGAGAATAAATTCATTTACAGTGTATGTAATGAGTATACTAACTGGCATGTATGTCCCACATAAGGCCCCTAAAATAGAAACACGTTTGCTCAGGGGGGGGGGGGCTTCCTTCATTGAGCGCAAAACCCTAAGTGCTATGCATTTTTTTAGTCAAAAAAAAAATTATGCGCTACATGGAAATTATTTTTATTGCATTTTTAGACCACTCTTTTAAGCTGCTTCATGGCCAAATTTACTTTTTTTGACCAGTTTAAAAAAATAAACATCTTGAAAATCTTTAACATGTGGTAAAATGAGAATTTTAACACCTATGTCAGCGAAGCTGAGACAAACTTTCTTTTTTTTTCTTGGCTGAATAGACAAACTCGGACACCTATGATGGGGTAATCATTGCTTCTTGGGAGGTACCCTTGGCACTTGAAGGGATGCAAGGAGAATTTCTTAGGATACAAATTTCTCTAAATTTGTACTTAATTGGTTGTAGAATAAGGTTTGTTGAACTCATAAAGAAAAAAAAAACAAAGCCAAAATTTAAGTTTTCATCTCGGTTGCTGTCCCCAAATCAGCTCCCTATAGAGAAGCATGCTTGGATTATTTGCCGTGGACGACAAAAAATACAAAATCGTCTTTATATTACATAAAGATGACAATTTCTATTTATTCACATCGAGTGTGATTTAATAAATTGGTAAGCATTCTAAATTTGCAATTCTCCTCATGTCTCTGGAAGAATCTGGCTGTGTGTGCACAATGTTACTGTCAAAAGTGATTAACTTTTGACAGACTTAATTTTTTAAAACTTGTTTGCATGGTTACTGTTTAAAAAAAGGAAAGGGGGCATTGTAAAAATCTATCTGTCATGTTGATTAGCTTTGTATTACGTTGTTTATACATTTCATTTGCATTGTTTAATTTATAATGGCATGAATTCTTGCTTAATTGTTGACAATCTCACCATGCTTAATCCTCATCTACCTGAGCCATTTTTTATAACAAAACTAACGAAGGCGAGGGGGGGTTGCCACCACCTATGATTTTCGTTACTGAACATCCAAATCTAATAAATTTGGTTCCACAGGATAGCTTAGACCTCCTTTCCATTGGTATCAAAATAACAGGGGCGGATCCAGGATTTGAAAAACGTCAAAATTACCGGCGGGCTGAAAGGCTGTAACTTGTCCAAAAAGAGCTAAAATGGGCTGATTTTGTAAGAATTTGCAGAATTACTGGGAGGCGCGCGCCCCTTCCCTGGATCCGCGCCTGAATAAGTACCAACATTCCCATTATGACATCACTATGACATCAGTATCAAAATACTAGATGGAAAAAAACGATGGAAAATTGATATTTCGCAAATTTTAACGACTCTAAAAAATTATAATAGCACTAAAACTATATAAAAGTATATATAAAGCTACTATTTTCTTATCAAATATAGCCAAAACCATGTGAAAATCAGATATTCCTATTTTTTTGTAAAAAAAATGAATTTTCCCCTATTCTACACTGTGTACTATGGAAATTGACAGCGGACATGCAGACTTTATGACGTCATTCTGACGTAATTCTAGGCATGTTGGTACTCATTTTGGTCTCAATGGAAAGAGGACCATAGCTTTCCATTGGTATCAAAATCAAGTTTCTGTGATATTTCAATGTTTTACTAGGCATGTTAATACTTCTCTCCACCCCCATCCATCACTTTGGGATCAGCCCAGAGGGTGTATTGAGTCCATCTCACAATGCACCAGTTTTGGGAAAATTCACTTCAATAAGGTGTTAATAGGTGAATATTTCATTTGTTTTGATACTTCTTGCTTTTATTGTATGATGCAAACAACACAGAATGCATAAAACACAAACAATGGCGAGGTAAAAGCCACAGGCCATGTATTTGATCATAATTGAATTGACATTACCTGCACAATTAGGAAATCATTTTAATTACAAAAAATAAAGTTGTATGATTCAAGCGTTTTTGCATACGTAATGTTTGTCCCATTTTGGGACTATTTTAAGATGATTTTTTTTTTTAAATTTCTAGTTCACCGAAACAAATCCCTAATTTCCCCAAATTAGATGTCAATATGGATCAGATATGATAAGAACAACTTAACCCCCTGGGTACTCCCTTCCTATCTATCAGTATCTAAGCACTATTTTGATTGGTCACTTGGAAGGAATATCATGTAATGAACAAATCAGAGATAAGAATGTTATATTGGTTTACACAGAGAGATAGAACCACAATTTTGATTGGTTACTCAGAGAGCTATCTTATGTTGTGTCCCGTAATGAGCCAATCAGAAGGACTGTACCATAGGTGGTAGTACATCAACTTATCTCATGTTATGAACCAATCAGAGATATTGTAAGGTAATGGACCTCATCAAGGACTTGAATTTTGTTAATTAGATGATTTTCACCAAATCTTAAATGGTTTGGGTTGACTTGTGCATAAATGCTTTTCCAAACCTGTGTGTGGGTATATTTTTGCTACACTCACAAATATCACCCTATAAAAGGGAACTGGGTGTTTTCTACACCTAAATTGGGTGCTTTAAACCGTCACATGTTACCTTGCGTAAAGCTGCGTACGTCTTATTTTGATTGATTACACCACTTTAAGATTAAAGTCTTGAGTAGTCAGAGCACTAAAATAATGTTCCATTTGTGTGTTATGAATGATGCAATGTTAAAAACAGAAATTATTTCATGAGCCGGCCTGGTGCTGCTCTGTCGTAGGAATTTAAAGTAAAGCAATGATTAAAAAAATGTACTACTTAACATGTGTTTTGTCTGTTTTATTCCATTTTCCATGAAAAATAACCCTTTACAATCTACTGAAAATAGATTTTGTTGTTTGAAGGCAAGTATTTTCCAATAGTGGATGAGCCAGACCATCTAAAGTAGCCTTATTGGTACCACCTGGGGGGGGGGGGCAAAGAGGCATTTATACCAGGGCTACCTCATACTATGATATACACGAAAATGTATGATGGCCATTCTGTAGGGGTAGCTTAAGCGAGCTAGGGGCTCGCAAAAGATTATAAAGGGGTCAAAATTGAAAAGTGGTCCAATGTTGTTGAATTGCATACCAAAATGTTCGTATGATTGCAAGGATTAAAAAATGTATAGTTTTGTGCTATCTCTGACTTACCCTTATGGAGTTATAAGCAGAAAACTGTTATTGTAGGTCAAAGGTTAAATTTAGCTTCTACAGGGGTCAAATACTAAAAACGCTTCAATTTCAGTGGAAATGGTCTCATATTATTTGTAATGTAATCACAAGTAAAATAAGGTATAGTTGGACAATGTACAATGTATAGTTACCAAGTTACACCCAAAATTAACCCCAGCCCCTATAGGGGTATAGGAGTAGTACTAATGAGGTGCGTAACTTGTTAATTTCACATTGCAGATGGTCCAAACTATTCCTTATTTTAATTGTAATAACATTACAAACAATATGAGACCATTTCCACTGAAATTGTAGCGTTTTTTAGGATTTGACCCCTGTAGAAGCTAAATTTAACCTTTGACCTACAATAACGGTTTTTAGCTTATAACTCCTTAAGGGTAAGTCAGAGATCACACAAACTATACATAGCCCTGGTATAAATGCCTCTTTGCCTCCCAGGTGGTACCGACCAACATGCCTGGCTCACCCACTACAAGACTAGAATAGACTAAAAAGTATGTGACCATTCACCACTGTGGGCCACAGAGTCGGTTCTCAAAATCGGGCAGAACCAGGTACACACATGATACTAGTTACGTAGGTTCTGTCAGCTTCAAACAAAGGAATTGAACATATGTTCTGTACTGCAGTGCAATCCTAATTAAAGGTGCAACGAGAGATTTGAGTCACCCAAATATTGTGTCATAATAGTAATTTCATATACAGGGTGTCCCA